>JAIUND010000173.1:0-102776 GCA_034699125.1 Gisinianus flammeolus | reverse complement strand
ATATAAAAAAATCAGCCCTCCCCTCGGCAGTTTTTTTATAACATTACGGTAGTGGGCTGTTAGCAACACCCCTCCTTGAACTTCAATTAAATATTGAAGTCTACATTGAAGATTTCTACAATAAGCAAAACAAACGGAAGACGGGCGAATGCAAATGATGGTAGTGCACATCAATGAGTTTGTCCATGATTCAATGGTCCACCAGCAACAGTAGGAGATTCACTTGGGTCCAGTCCAGCAGCCTTCATTTGTACAGCAATATCGAATAAATAATCAAAACACTCGCACCTGTACGATAAATCAAGTCAATCCTTTCATTTACAATGTCAATTTTAATTTTATATTATCATTTCGGTACAAACTTTTGTTTGTCTTTTGTCTTGCATCATACATGTCAACAGATACTTACATGGTTTTAGCTTGCTCCCAAGATTTTCCCCATACGTAGACACCGTGTCGACGGACTAGTACAGCACAACATTCTGGATAATTTTTTATAGCTTCTGCCATTGAATTCTTCAAGTCAGCTTCTCGGGGTGTATTTTCGATTATTGGCACAACAATAAGTTCATCATATGCATTATAACGTTCCTTTTTCGGGTTATAAGTTCCCTAATAGACAAATAATGAAACATTAGAAGCAGACAATAGATATATATATAATAATAAATATATATACATATATCTGTATATGGAAACTTTTTGTCCGGTTGTATTTCAAATCGTAAAAATACGGAATACAGGTGAATTTACTTTGATCATCTCTTGGTGTGTGATCCTGAATTCTTTATTGAATAGTAACGTGACCATAACGGCAGCTTTAGAATGTGTATGAATAACAGCTCCAGCTTGTCGATCTATAGAAGAAAAAAGACGTTTTATTTTATTCATAATAATTTATATTCTCAAATATTATGACAATTATGACAATTACAACAGCGAGTTTTCATAGGTCGTAGGCACTTATATTATTTAAGTATTTATTTTACCTCGATATGCGCACATGAAAAGCGGTGTGCATTGACTTTTATTCAAAGGTTTTGTTGGTCGTTGTAGTTCATTGCCATCAATGTCTTGGACAAATAAATCTTCTGCTTGGATTCTCTCCTTTTGAACTCCAGATGGGGCAACATAGATTTCTTTCCTTTACAAAACAACGAATGACTAAAGGTCAATAATGTGATGTTCATTATACATGATAAATATATATGTAATTTATAAAATTACCCCAGTCTTATACTGATTCCTCCGCCGGTCCCAGTTACCCATCCTAAATCGTAAAATAGCCGACAAAGCTCTGGAATGAGAATTCGCGGATGTTCATTTTCCGCTGGAACCTATAAATAAGAGAAAGTTAAATTACTCTTGTGATTATACACATGTTAAGTAAAGATATATGCATGTATGAGAATGGAATTTAAATTCGATATTGTATATGTATTAGTGTATTAGATCATTAGATCTTTTGGAATTTGGAATTTTACAAAAACTACATGTTCATTTTCCCAAAATCAACTTACTGTAAGTTACTTACCAAAATATTATTATCACCCATTTCAGTACAGTTATGACGTAGGAAGGAACCAATATGAAGAACGAATATAGCCTCTAAACTGACACTATGAAATTATTCGTTGCCAACAGCTAAATTAACTATATAGTTAACCTTTGACCTTTTGATTATCTCGTCTAGAGATTATAATTTGGAAACCAAGGAAAATTCAAAGACTCTTTCGTTCCATGGCCATCGAGGCATAATTTACAGATGGTTTTTTTCCCACGTACGAGCAGAATTTTTTCCCGTTTCAAGCTGGTATTTTCTCCAGTTCTCTTTGAAAATACAGACATGTATGATATGTAATTTCACAATCGAAATCCAAGTTGGATTATCTGACTTCCAGTCTAAGTTTCCCATTTAAAATCGGCCATTTATCATAAACAATCACAAAAAGAGGAGTTTATTGGTTTCGGAATTTTTTTCCTTCTGGAGTCCAGAATCTGGACAGTTGTGGTGTAACGACCACACTCTTTGTTATTAGTTTATTAGGGATGGTAAAAGCAGTTTTGTGGGGTAAACTTTTTTCAGTATATGACATTCGCACTTTTGTTTGTCGAAGAAAACGTGTCATGAATACAACCACATGGAATCCGCACGAATAATGCTTCCTTATTTGACATTTTGTTTAGAATTATAGAAGAAAAAAATAAGAGAATTCTCTCTCTCTCTTTCTCTGCTTTTTGACCGTCTCTTTTTATTTCCTTTCATATTGCAGTTCGTCAACAGACATTCTGTAGGGAAACAATATTAACGATATTAAAGTTGTGTGGGATGTTTCCCATGGCTATTTTCTAAAAACGACTGTATCAACACTACCGTAATTACATGGTCACTTATTGGAACCAATCTTTCTCTCCATATTCTCTACACAATTCCCTTATGTCCCTAGACTACGTACACCGTACACATATATACAGACATATATGCATGTGCTTTCATTTTTTCACAAAAAAGCCTCCATATTATTGCCATTATACAAGCTTCAACCTTCATCCCTAGAATAATAGAATAGACCCGTCTCCTTTCTTCAGATTTCATCCTCTACCCGCATGTGTGCTCTCTTTCATTCTTTTCTAAATACATACACGCGAAATCATGGCTTTTATCTTCCTTAAAGTAAACTTTATTAAGATAGAAAATCCTCTTGGAAAGAGAAAGAGACAACACGGCATTATTATTATTATTATTATTGACGTGGTAGGAAGGAACATGTGGTTTCTAAAACATCTCCACAGACGCACATATCAGTAATGGTCTTTACAAATTTAATTCAAAATATTTAAACCACACATTTCTCGTATATTAATTCCGTGTACATATATATATACATACTTTATCTTAAATCTCAAACTTGAAATACAGAAGATGGTAAAAATTGTTATCCGAAAACTGTGTGGGTACAATCTATTGAGTGCCTCAAGGAAGATAATTCGACTTTTCCTATATGCTATATACCTAAATCAAAAAAAGTATAGCCAGGAGTATAAATTAACGAGAAGGAATTTTCGCTTCATCCATGTACATACATGCATTTATGAACATACGCAGATACTCTCACTCTCTTATTCTTCCTTCCAGCTCTTCTCCACTATGAATTCTTAATCCGTAATCACGTTCAGAACAATCAAAAAATACCAAGTGAAAAAAAAAAGTTGAAATTCTACATTATTATTTTCAATTTACTTTAAAAGGAAAATAAACTCCATACACACAGACAAAGAGTAAGTGTTTGAGGGTATGTCTTCGTACACGAAATATGCAAAGTAAGTATACTACTTGTCCTTTTGTGAATTCCTCACAAACAATACTGATGTACAGGATATTAAAGTCAACAACTGTAAAGATATTTACTTGTGGAAGCAAGAGGATTTTAGGCAATTAATTAATTTTAAACAATCGCCAGCTTCATCTTTTTCCAGTATTTTGTAATTTAGATGACACAGCCGCGTCACTTTGGGAATATCAAAGTATTCATTATATTTCCTCACCTGTGTGTTATCTGTACATTGTGCAAAAAAAGAAGGATTTTACAATTAAAACAAGGTAGGAGAGAGATTATTTACCTGCCAGGGATATATTTAAACTGAAGTAAAAAAAATTAAACTTCATGATGAGCAAGATTTTATTGGATAATTCGACATAAGCAATTGTGAGGAAACTATGTAAACTTGTACCGAGACTCGTACATACAACGTGACAAGTTTCAGTTTTCAATTTCAATAGCCAAGGGTAAAGAAACGTCTTGATCAGAATCTATACGTAGATGCACAGCAGCTGTCTCTCAAGCAAACACATTTACAATGTCTCAAAAACTTGTTTCATTCAGATCAATATGTGAGAAAATGAGTGTAGAGCAAGTTTTAGGTAATAATTACCTATTACAACACGGTATTTTTATACATAAAAAAAGTTTTTCTCGATTGACCGGTCACCGGTGTTCTGCAAAAGGAAAAGCAAAAAGAAAAGCAAAGGATTTCTTGGCTGTATAGTTCTTTCATATATAAGAATACTTGGAAAAAAATAATGAATAAGCAATAAAGAAAAAAACTATTTGTGCTCACAACTTTTCATCTTCTCAACGTTTCTTTCAACTCTCAACTTTAAAACCTAATGATAAATGATCACAATTTGTGATTCACAATAACTTTGATATTAACATTACGCAAATGAAATTGATGTTTTTTATCATGAAATATCCGTTTTTCTCGTACTTTGACTGTGGAGTTGAATGACAACAGGGAACATATAGGCACACAGATAATGTCTTACACATACAATTTATTTTTTTGTTTGCAGATAAACCTTATTGGCTCGAGTCGTTCAAGTGTACTTTCAAGTTATGTATTTAAAAACACGGCAATTTCCTTTTATTATTTTCATTGTTGTCGATAGTCATTTGAGCATGCTACATATAATAACGTAACGCCATCATGCATATATCGTACAATAGGAAATATTACTAAAACTGAAACAGCTTGTTTTTTTCCTAGGCATCCTCAAATATGTATATAGAGAAAAAGTCGAAAATATTTCCTCGGGTTCATTCATCTCTCCCGGTGTTTGACTCATCACCATCATCATCATCTTCATCTTCTTCTTCATCTTCTTTCATGTACTTATCGTCGTCGTCTCCTGTTTCTTCATATCTTCTTCTGTTTTTTTTCTGTTTTTCCAACCCAATGATAAATTGAGATGAGATGAGAAGTGGGAATTCATTTGATGATGCTTTTTGTCTCACACTGACTTGATCATAATAATAATCTAACCAGAGACTTGTACTCAAATGTAATATCACTACATCATACATGTTCATCCTCACTACAACCGATGTACACATATACAATGAAATATTTGTGTGCAAATACCTTTAGATTTAATAGATGACTATATATTCTATCATAACGTTATTAACCTTTACACATATGATTTGCACATAGACTACAATATTTTCCGCATATCTGTTCCGTATATGCAGTTAGAAGTCATAGCGATCAAGCACCTCGACGAACCAACGTACACAGATACACAACTTTTGCTTTTCAATGTGTATATTATGTGTGTGTATACGTTTTGGCAAAACACAAAAAAAAAACACAAGAAGGAAAATGAAACCGGTCCTAGCTAAAACTTGACCGGATTCAAGGTGAGCCTCTGTAAATGCTGTCAAAAGTCAAAAGCATCTCTCTCTGACAATCATTCGTTCGACATCCCTCTACGAGAGTTCAGGTATACATAACAAATAACTAAATAACTAAAATACAAAACAAAATACTGTAAAATTTATACTGAAACTGAAAAGTGAAAAATATTTTTTAAAAAATCTTTTCGATACAGAGATAAATTTTTCCTTTCTGTGAATCAATCTTTAAATTATTGTGACAGTTCTTAATGATTTATATACTCATCGTTCCATTTTGTCATTGGTCATTGTCATTTTATCTTTTATCTCTGTGATTTTTGTCTTTGTGCTCTTTTGTGACTAATCTCTGGAACATATTGAGACTGTGTATTTACCTACATGGAGAAATTTGTTCATCATATGCATCCGTGGTGATTTGCATTGACCATTTTGTTTTTTAACTTTCAGATTTTTTAATATGAGGGTCCTCCTTTGTTTACTTGTTGTGTTGGTGGTGGGTTTTGCTTCGGCATTACCACCCCGCTACTACTCTGTCCCAAGTCAAATAGATGATGATGATGATGCGGATTTGGAAGATTCACCTTATTACAGCTCTGATGATATGTATTCTTTCCCTACTGGGGGACCTGGAGGGCCTCCCACGAGTAAGCACACAAAAACTTAATTAAATCCTATGTGTGATGTCAATATAGCACGTGAGAGAGAGAGAGAAAATAGAGTTTGTGTCAATTTTTCCTTGAAGAAATGTAAACGGACGGTTGGATGCAGATATTTGATACATTTGTTTTGTTTTGTTTTGTTTCTCTTGTTCTACTACAGACAGATTCCTCCCAGGAATGCCTGGACCAAACCGACAGGCCAGAACCGACAATGAGCGAAGCTATTTGGGAAAATATTATTTGAGTTACGACTCGGATGAGGTTTCCGGAGAAGAATATGATCGACCACCACTCTCACCCGCTCTCGCTCGTCAACTCTTGCGAATGGCAGACAAGAAAGATGATGAGAAGGAAGAGACGGAAGTTGAGGATGAAGAAGAGCAAGAAGATGAGGAAGAAGATGAAGATGATGATGCGGATGATGAGCCAGATTATGCCGTTCCAGACATGAATAAACTCTTCCCCAATCCAGACAACCGACCACGAGGACCTGGAGGTACAGTTATACACTTTTTTCGTCTACTCCTTTGACCCTTTGACTTGTTGTTAATTTGACTAATCATTTTTCATATGGTTATATATATAGATTACAACAAATATGTCGCTCATATGCCCGAAAATCAAAAAAAGCAAACTCAATCAAGGAGACAAAATTCTGGGCCACCACCTCGTCGTTACCGTTTCATTCCCCCCACAACTCCATATGTGAGCTCCCTTGCAGACTTGGAAGACACCGTCATCATCGAGTCGGATGATAGCAGTGAGCGATCCCGAATCCTGTACAATCCATCCTCCAATGTAGAGGAATATGATGACGCCGAAGATGACGTCGATGATGATGCTGCTGCTGCATATGGACCACTAGGCGGCAGATATGGCCGTGTTGTGCGTTTCTTTCAAAGCCCACTCCACCATGATGTCTACAATCCCGACTACGTGATTGACCCCACCATTGCCATGAACAGACGTAACGAGAGGATGAAGAATCGGTACAGTGGACCCGGATGGGCAATCCGAAATAACAAAACTCCATACAATTACAAACCGATCATTTATCAACAAGGACATTGGGGAAATCCACGGGAAAATGACTACAATCGATATTCTAATGATCATTACCTTGGTGGGATCTACAATGGAAAGAACTACTACTAAACTTTTCCACATTCCTCCATCGCAGATACAATAGATACATATACAAAGAATAACAGACCCACTACGTAAATTGCCTACGTAAAGACTTTTACTACACACACACACACACACACACACACACACAATTTACACACAAAACATGTTTGGGGTATTAATTTATTTCACTTTTTTCCCCTATTGTATTTCTTCTCATAATCCATGAGAAAGAATTCCATTAGAATGACGCAAGTAACATATTTTGTGACTCGTTTTTTTTGTACTGACTGAAATACGGAGACTTGATCAATGATGAATAGTGATGATAACTTGTTAAATAATCTTAATTGGTATCATCATAAGGATTTGTGAATAATTTTGATTTTTTTTGATTTTTTTGAAAGAAAAAACAAGAATTATTTTATTTGTTGTATATCATTATGATTTTCTGTGGAGAGCTTGAGGGGTATTGAACAAAAAAAAAAACCAGAAGCCACAGAGGAAATCACAATGCTACACACAATTTACTTGTATTCAGTGACAATAAATACATATTATTATCTGTATATATGTACTTATATTATGGACTGGACAGTTAACGAAGGGAAAGAGAGCTATATGTGGGAGCTGAGAAACTATATATACAAAGCCTATACAAACCGAGAGGGCCCAGATGTGAATTCACTCGAAGTGAATTGTAAATGGGGAACGTTGGCGCATTTATTGTTATTTTATTTGTCTTTGTGAAAGGATATGATGCTAATGCTAATGATGACTGTTATTTACTGGACCGCCCAGAAAAGCTTTGAATAAACCGGTTTATGGCTCACAATATATACATATACACATCCTCATCTTTGTTTATTGTATCATCATGAACCTTACCAGTAGCATCCGGGGAAAAATGGCAAACGTGGTCTATTCATCTTCCATCGTTACAGCATCCCTTCTCTCTCTCTCTGTCTCGCATACACACACACTCACTAGCAAGTGGGCAATATGGCATGAGAGTGATTTCTAGGAGCTTTACATATGGCTCAAGTTCCCTGTGTAAACTCCAACTTTCTCGTACCTTCTTTTTGTTAGGTAAACTCCTAACATGCGGTTTTTCCTTGCATGTGTGTGACGTTTACGGGAAAAAATCATTATCATCATCAATATCATCGCCTGGATTCTGGATAAAGTCTCATTTACAATGTGGGCGGATGGAGACTTTGACTTTCTTTTTCAAACCCGTGTTTCTTCTTTTTCCCCCTTATATATATCTGTAATTTCCATCTTCTTTGACTACTCGAAGTAATAAATTTTTTCAGGGGAAATGAACACAGTAGCGAAAAACATAATAATAGGTATGTATTGAGGAAATGATATGTACAAGATTCAGAATAAATGACAAGTTGAAAAGTGGTGAAGGTCATGAACGTTATGAGAGTTGATGAGTCTGAGATTGAACTTGTGTTAATTTTGTGTGTACTTATTGGAGATTTCATATTTAATTGTGACAGTTAAATGTGACTTATATTGTTTGAAAGTTTTTTTTCGTCCACGTGGTTGCTCTCCGTTTATACAGTAAAATTGTAGAATTTTCCTAAGGATATATTAAAACGAAAATAGTGTACAGTTCTTTGAGTCTAAAATGACGGCTGGAAAATTATTTAAAAGGGAGTCAAGTCACTTGACTCAAGTGGATAATGTGCACAACATATTGTGTTTTTGATTAGAAATTCTAATTTAGAATGTTACTCCATGCTGCTTTTGATTTCATTAAAATTTCAAAATGATTTACCACAGCAGACACGAGAGAAGGCACAGAAAAATTATGCACGCTCCTTTTGTGACAGCAGCAGGTACAGGTAATAGGTATAGGTATATGCAAACAAAATATTTTACAATGCATGTGAAAGCGGTGGCTGCGTGTCTATTTATTACGGAAACATATACATTTTGGTTTGGGGCTTCATTTACTTTCGTGGTTGCATGACAATTTTATTTTGAAGATGCATGGGATTCCAGGTATTCGGAAAATATTTAGGTCGTTTTGAACAAAATTCCCAAAATTCCCAAACTTCCAAGAATTTTCCATACATCTGTATTTTTTGTGGATGTAATAAAAAAATTAATGATTAAAAATGTACGACAAATCTACTCAATGTTTAACAAGGCGATATACAAGGAATGCGTAATATTACGCATTCCTTGTATATCGCCTTGATGTTTAATGAATAATAATTAAAGGTTTTAGTGAAATGTCCAGATTTTCAATTCAGTATTCATCAAGTAAGATACTTACACACATTTGGTTTTTGTTTATGCATAATTATACAAAGTTCACTTGACCACTTTACAAACATATCTGTAATTTACGTATACAAATGTCAATGAACTTAACTCTCACAAATTCATGTTTTGTTAAATACAAAAAGCGACAGGAAAACGTTAATGGGTTGTTTTATCCCCGTCATATTTCTTAAAAAAACAAAGCAAAAAAGAATAAATATCCTTATTTAGCTTAAGGGAAAACATGTTGAATGGGGATGAGGATGAAAGTGAGAGAGAGAAAGAGGAGAAATGGAGAAAGTGGTCTCATTGTTTCTTAAATCCCACATACATTGCCACAGATATATCTTTAGGGATTTCATAGGACTCGCTGAAACAAATTTACAGATAAATGCAAATGTATTTGTCTAAATGGGGGAACATTAAATATGATAATTAACTCTGTAAAAGGGTAGTTTGTGTGTATGAGAGAGAGAGAGACGGCGGGTTATGGGTCTTTTACTTGATCTTATACCGAGAGTAACAGAAGTAATAAAAAGGACAGTGTGAATATGCATTCACACAGACAAAGACACACGCACACAGAACCAACCCGAAAACAAATGAGACAAGAAAATCCAAATGGTTATATTGCCAACTCAAATTTCCCTTGGGATCCCCACATCAACCAACTTTATTCTCTTTTTCTTTCTCTATCTTTCTTCCGGCTTTTTTTCCTTCATATACACACACACACGGTATTATTAAATCTCCGACACGACCCGATGACGGAGAATTTCCACAGAGTTCAAAAAACAAAAAAAAACTGAGAATTCATGGCATATACATGAAAGGAAAGAGAAACTGTTGAATCTCCCATGTGTAGATGATGATAAAAACGGTGAGTTAACCAACAAAATGACAAAACAACTTCTCTAACCAAAAGTCATGTTTCTCTTTACATCACTCTCTACACAATTTCCTGAAGACTCTTATCGTTAGCCATCTTTTAATGCCCACAGTTATTTCCTATACGGTTTATTTAAAAAAAAAAAAAAAAAAACAATGTTTGCCATTAATTTGATTCCTAAGAATGAATTTTCTCACGGAAATCCTTACTATATTTAGCTTGGAAGTTACAGATGATAGTGCAATGATTACATCGACCAAAGTCTTTCAATTTTGCAGAAGAGATATACGATCTTTCACCCATTTAAAACGAACAATTCTTGGAAGTCCATTTTATTACGTAGTTCTAATCAAAGCTGTGTAACCATTTGAACGATCATTCCAGTCAAAAAAAGATGGTTTTATTGTGAAATCGTTGCATCCAGTTTCCAATGTTTTGTTTTTTCATCTTACATCAAGTTGAAAAATAGCATTAATTGTGACCAAAGTAAGGATTTGGATTCCATCTCGTGATAATCAATGGTGGAAAACCCTAATTGTACTACAAAATTCAATTTATTGTCTCCAATGCATGTCTGTAAATTATAGACAACTGGCAAGGGACTTTCTTTCTTTTCTATATAGTTTTCTCCGCACACACAATCCTTCAGAAGCTGTTCCATAGTCATAGCTCTATTGTAACTAAACATTTTACGGGCACATCTGCATCGGAATTCTTGAGAGTTTCTCATCTGCATTGCTTAGTACGTTATCAATATTCATATTCCAGAGTGAATGCAGATTCTTGAGATTCAAATCTAAACAGTATGCAAATGTGAAATGAGTGTGAAATAAACATGTGAAATAAACATGACGACAAAGAGAAATATCTCAAATGTTTGAAATCTGTTGGAGTCCGTTGGATTCTATATAAGAAAAGCATAAGGCCTATCGAGATTTTACGAGGGCGTACAATTTGATTTGATTGAAGTGTAAAAATAATTTTAAGATCCTTGAGAATCTTAGAGTATATATAACTCTATATATACTCTAAGTTGAGAATCGTATATGTAGGTATTCAAGTTGAAATGCTATTTTGAATTTCACCTTGAAAAAAATCCAGGTGGAATCATTACCATGTCAATAAAACAAAGTCTTAGCTTAGAGACTCTTTATTTGTTCAAATGTGTCTCATGGCCATCATATTTTCAGCTTGACTCCACACAAACATTCATCACACTTTCCAAGAGGAATTTTACTTTACGATAAAAAAAACAAAACAGTACAAATAATAAATTAATTCAATTAAAAACAAACGTTACTTGTGAAAGTGGTGTTAGTAAGTATCTGTATTTTTGTACGAAGACGTGGACATCCGAAAGTAAAAAAAGCTTCCCTGCGTCGTAGAATTCCATAAATTTATTTAATAAATAATAGATAACAAACCAGTTTGGAAACAATTAGATTGGATGATGAGTAATTTGAATGGAAATGGAATCATTCAAGGCCGTTCCTCTTTCTTCCATTTCCCTTTCTTGAAATTTGAAAATCCTAGAATTGATTTTGTTTTTTTTTAGTGCTGTTCAGTATGGGAACGATAAAATGAAGAATATCTTTAAAGCAACTACAAACAACTAATGAAATCAAGATGCGTCGTAGAAGGAGAAAAAATTCTAGAATTAATTAGTTTCGTGGGCTGATTTTTAATATTGCCTTGAAATGCTTTCCCTCGCTTTCACTTCTATACTTTCACTCTCGCGGAATGCTCATAACGAAATACAAATACGAATACAAATGTACAGAGTCTGTACTACAGACGGATTTTTATGCACAGGAACAAAAACGTTTGGATTTTATATTATTTTTGGTGTGTGTATTTGTACATGTACATATTGTATCTCTGGAACAAGTCGAGACAGGAGAAAGAAAGAAAAAGAAAGGGTAGTTTAACCTTTTGTTGACTCGGATTGTGAATTGAAGAAAATAGGAGCTTTGGCATGTTTGGGTACTGTACAAAACACACACACACACGCACATCATCCCACTCAGCTGCATATGTTATAATCAATTTATTTTAGGGAGAACGAGAAAGATGGGCGACATATAGCGACTGCAAGAGAGAGAGAGAGAGAGAAAACTGTTATTGTGGGTGCCAGGAGCATGACTCAACACGGCCAGAGTCTCTCGAGAACTTTTCTTTTTACTCCTCCCGTCTTCCTCTTTTCTCTCTCCTCCATTGCCCTACTTTCACTTTATATATATTATATGAACCTTATTTGATCTTAGCTTTTGATTTCCCCAGAAATTCCATTACTTTTTTGTCTTTCCTTTCCCCAGCTGTGATTTGGTCGCTGGTGAATTATTTTATTAAGTGTGAACACAACTCGCCCTAAATTGCAGTCCACACCATTTTTTAAAAATATATACGGCAAAGAACTTTCATTTCGTGCTCACACTCCAGTCTCGGACTTGTATGCTTAAACAAAATGGATTCATTTAAAATAAGACGAAAAGATGTTAAGAGATATCCAAACATGTGGACTTTGTGGAGTAAATGGTAATTATGCAACCAAATTCTCAAAACAAAATTGGAATCCTTACTAGGTTTTAGATTGCGGCTCATGTCATCATCCTCCTTTTGACGTTTGATATCCATTCCACTATTTTCAGTCTATTATAAATGTATTTATACGTACGTACATTCATAATGAAATATTTCATTTCCTTTGAGCAGTCAAACTTTTTATAGAAAGCCCAACTCACTGCTTCAAATGTAAATCTAATATGTTTATTTTTTTTATTAAAAAAGATCATGATGGGATGTTTTTAATAAAGAAAAAATGGTGAGCGTGTATAAAACTCAAAGAAAGGAAAATCTGATGTTGTGAATTTTGTCGTAAACTTGACTATTCACTGCAGACATTTCAAATGGGCACGTCATAATAAAGAAACTCCAAATCAAAACTCAATCCTCTGTATATGCCAACGATAAGAATTAAAAATAAAAATAAAATTTGGAATGGTAGACACTTAGACTTACCTAACAAAGATATTGATCCAGGGAATTTTCTCAGATGGCAATAATGGATTTTGAAGAGAGACTAGATCATTTGTGATCATCATTTGATTTGCGCATTCCCACGAAATCCAATTGAACAGAGCCTTGGCAAAAAGTATTATTATTACTATTATTACTGTTGTCGGTATATGTGAAAATAAAATATATTGAGACCAACAAAGAGTATGACAGGAGCATCAACATCGACTTGAACATCAAAAACACAGACTGTGGAGCGTGACGTAATTGAGAATCATTCAAGTGAGTCCCCTTACGATGACAACAAAATGGATTCTCAAGTGTTGGGATGATTCCCGAGGAAAGGGATGATTCACATTAAAATGAGATTAGTTGGATTTAATGTTGGAATTCCGACGATATACATTTGCGAACATTAATGTTCCTCATTCCTCAGTGGTGTACATCGAAATGATTAGCGATTTGTTTTGGTGAGAGGAAAAAAAGTTATGAGATATGAAGGCTCTTGATGTCATAAACGTAAATGTATACTTAGGATCTATATATCCGTATTGCGTAGAAGGAGAATCTCACAAGAGTCAAGTAAATGCGCGAGTACTGCACAACTGCGTAAGCATTTTTTTTTTTGTTGAGGGAGAGTTTCTCATCGGAAATTTCTCCATACAACTTTATTCCCTTATTCCCATACACAAAAGTGTTTAAAGAAATCCGAAACGGAGAAAAATGTGTCGGGATGGTAAAATTTGTAAACTGATTCAGAGTTTTGTGTTCTGTGGAGCATGAGCTTCTTCATTTTCATTCGGATTTTCTCCATTTCTTGACTATACTCGTGTTGTGTGAATATTTATAGTACATTCACTCCCGATTCAGATCGAAATCATATGTAATTTATATACAATGTAATACTCTGGCCTTTTTGTTCTCCCTCTCTCTCTCTCTCTCTCTCTCTCTCTCTCTCTCTTTTGCACAAACTACGTCAAAACTCTAGATCCGCGGAATCTCAAAAACTCTCCAGGGGATTTATGTTGTGGATTCCACCCATTTGAGGAAATTAATTGTTCTCACCCACTTTCCATTTAACAACTTTTAACGAGTTGTTTCAGAAAATTGTTACCAAAAAAAAATATTTCTCTCGACGTTCATCTAACATTAAGTCTAAGTATGTACGATATGAATGATATATACGATAGCAGTACACAATTACGTCTGTATGATTTACGTACGTGCATGAGCAATTAGAAATGTGTATATTTGTATGTATATATTGTCTATGCGGCTGCATAGAAATTCAAAATCTGTACTTATTTTAAAGCCATTCGTATAGTTATAACCATTTAAAACACCCACTTCTTCCTACATTTCATTAATGAATATTTCACACCTTTTATTTGGCTTTGGTTGAATTAAACATTTTAAAGCAAGTCCCTCTTTTAATTAAATCCAGACAAATCCAACGAAATTCTCATTTTGTTTATTTTTGTTTGACTCAAACTTTCTCCTGTGTGGCTCACCAGTAAATTTCTTTCCCTCATTTGTTTTTTTTACCGAGAAACAAACTTTTTGTTCAAACAAACAACTATTTGTAAATTGTAAATCGAATGGAGGAAATTGTATACAAGTAGTTTCACATGATATTGAATGGGCTTTTGTGTAGGTGAATGATCCTTAATCAAGATTAGTACTGTTCAAATGGAATGGAATGGACCAAATAACCAGATGACCAAGAAGCAATCTAATCGAAAGGATTACCATTTTATTTTGTCAAAAATCCACTCAAGTATATTGACAAAATTGTTGCAACGTCGTATACAATTGATTCAATGTTTATTGTCTAGAGAAATTGAGATGAAAGAGCAAAACAAAAGAGAGGAACAACGAGAGCATCTGCTTTGGATTTGTTCGAGTGACAAATAGAATTGGACGTTAATCAACGACCGTAGAGAAATGTGTATAATAATTGTATACAGATACAAACTATGTGTAGAGTCAGAGTTTCCACAGCATTTCAACTCTCGCATCCATTAAATAAATTGGCAATAGGATTCGGGGGGAAAAAAACAACGGGCGTCCTCAATCTGTTTGAGAGATTAAAACCTTTTTTTTTCTAAGTATACCGACGATGAAGATTCTTAAATCTGGTCCAGATTTAAATATCCAGATTTAAATATCTACATAGAGTTTTATTTTGTACTGGCAATAGTGGCAACAAGTGCGGAGGACTCACGAGGAGTTCTATTTGTATCTGTATAAAATTTCCTTGATTCTTCATTACAGCAATTTTTCCTTCCCCCCTCCTAACTCCTCGCAAATGGATTACATAGAAATTTTTATGGTCGTAATAAAAATGTAAACATGGAGACTCTCACTGTATTAAATGAACGCAATCCTTTCGTCGTCATCGTGTGCTGTCATAAAAATGCATGGCAGTTGATCAACAAGTTTCAACTGTAGAGTCTCTCGAAGAACTTTTAATTCCACTCAAAGTCATTTCCTTTACCTTTCTCTCTCTCTCTCTCTCTGTCGTTTTATTTCCTACATCACCCGAGCTCATGTTTTCAATCCAAAGGTCAGTCGTTAGCACACACATGTTTATTTTTTTTCCATTTGGAATTGCAAATTTGTATTTTCTTTCTAAGCAGAGTCGTCATGTCATGGCTTCAGAATGGATAGAAAAACCTACGACAATTAGCTAGTTGAAGGACCAAGTTTTTATGTATGTTTCGCTCGCACTTTCCTTTGGTCAAGAAGAGGAAAAAGAGAAAAACCATTAATTTTATTGTTGACTTGTGTAGCCGATTACGTGAAGACAGTCTCGTGGTTGTCCAATGGCCAGTGGCCAATGTCCAATGTCATATGTCCCAGTTTTTGTTTGAGGAAAAAATATATTAGCGACCACACAAATATCGTACTTACTTACATTTTTGCGTCCACTCGTAAAATTATTTTCTCCATTAAATTGTTGATGGGGTAACAAAAAAACGTTGGAAAACATGGTCAGTGGCCAGTGACTCTTTTATTCATACATCTGTCCATTAATATGATAACTTATTTAAGTAAAAACAGAAAACCCAGAGGCTAGAACAGGATGTACAAGGGGGTAAGGAAATATTCCTGTGTTCAGGAGGCACAGGAAAGTCCCAACTAAAAACATGAGAGAGTGTGACCACGGCAAAAAGGATTTCTCTTTTTAGTTAGAAATCATATACCATATCAAATTTGTGGTTGAGCTTTGTCTCCTTCTGAGCAAGTATAATGTACATCATTAAATAATATACAATTTTAGCATTGAGTATGAAGTGACATGAAAAACGGGTGGCTACAAGTTCTACGTTTGACATGCTGTCAAACGTAGAACTTGTAGCCACCCGTTTTTTTTATTGAAATCCGAAAAAATCCGGAAAATTTTACATAATCAATATATTAAATCTGAAATGGAAGGAAATAGTCTGTTAATTAGACAGGAAATTGGATACCAATCGACTAATGGACACTTTTATGCAGGTCATTGACATCTTCCTTTCAGCTTTTACCTTTTGACGTGTGCTTTAAGGATTGTTTCCTCGGACTCTTCACCACATCAAAGATTTCCTTTGTTTGTATATACACTTTGGATTTTAGTTCCCTGTTTCAGTGTAAAAGTATACAGAGTATAGTTGAAATCAGAAATTACAAAATATTCTCACCAGCACATGTCTAACCATTAAGAATGAGTTGTCTGCTAAATTACAAGCTTAAGAGTTCCACCCGCCCACGTGGAGTTGATATTTATATCTGTATATAAATATGTTGGCCCTTCCTCATGAAAACTCACTGTGACTTGATTGACTTTGAACTTTTACCTTTGTATTATCTTCACATAAAAAGAGGGCAGTCATTAAATAAGAGTGTGGAAACTAATATAAAAGTTGTGCCTTGAAACCAAACAAATTGTACCAAAACTCTATGAGCAAGTATTAATGTCAAGCAAATACAAGGATTCCCTGAATAGTTGACAAATATATAGTCATAGTCGTCTGGGATTTTGTATGACCCTCAGGACGTCAGGACACACAATCTACTATCTATAATTTCCTGACAGCTGGTCTATTTTGAGTGGAGAACGTTGTCTAGGGTGTACTTTCTTACCACATATGAATGACATGAACATGAACTACCAACTTAACTTTAACCTAGCTAGACATAACAATTAGGGGAAAGTAAAAGGTAAAATGATATCATATCATAGCCAGAGGATCTTTCGTCTCAGATTTTCTAAGCATACGACATTTGCATTTGACATATCTTTACACAAAGTTTTAAGTATTCGTCATCTCCTGTTTCTCTTTCTCATCACAAATCATAGTCACTCGGATATTCATGTGGTTTCTGTCCGCGTATAGTGTTCCATATCCCTCGACCGAGTGAGTGATATCAAGTCACACTCACATAGCAGCAACACACAATTTTCTCGTCCTCTTGTAGTCGTCAAAGTCAAACGTCCTGTACCCCACCAAGATTTATCCTTCTTTTTATCATCTCTCATATCTCTCTCCAGAAGCAAACAAAAGCAACAAGCAGAGAAAGTATCAATAGTACAGAGTGTCGCAAGACATGCGACTTTTTCGTACAATTTGCGACAGCTGTCCACGACAATCTGTCGCATAATTATATATGAAAAAGTCGCATGTCTTGCGACATTCCGTACTATGGAAGGTACAAAAAGTATATGTCGGTGTTGGTGTTGGTCGGCCTTCAACAGAGCGGAACAAAGTTCAACTGTTTGTAAAAAAAACTCGTGTGCGAAAGAGAGAGAGTCTGCTTAATGTAATGTGACATGAGGATGAGATTATTTAGACAATCAAATGTATTATTCTAAATTTAAAGGAAAATTAATTATTTCACTGCTTATAGCTTATGTACTGTCTCTGTGTTTATGTTCAAGTAAAATCGGCTCCCTCCGGTGAACTATGGACAAAAGAACTATGGCTAAATTCTCTTTGAGAACTCTGCTGTGCATATTATTTGAGGATCTATCTGTACAAAGCATAAATTCGGGGGGTGGGGTGGGGGAGACTATTGCAAAATGATTTGGGATATTCCATATTTTGCGTCGGATTTTTGTCCATGAGCGCGCTGTTTAGAGAAATAAATGTTGAATGTTGTGCAAGAAAAGTTGGTTGATTTTCAAAAACAAGTTTCAAATTACTGGCACGTACCTTTGTCAAATATCTGGAGTTGAAACAGTCGATTAAAATGTTTAAAGAGGTAAAGCCAAAACGAGAGAGAGAGAGAAAGTGGAGTTCATGGGGCTGGAAGGGAAAGAGAAAGCTCAGAGAGAATTTAAATGTACGAGACGAGAATATGACTGTGGACTTTTCCCTTTTACTTTTCTGTGTAAAGAAATAGTTAGGTGTGTTTTTGTACACACGGAGCGCGTACTCCTTGATATACAGAGCAGAAGGGAAGTTGACTGAACAATGTTTGAGTTAAAACTTAAAATCCATTTCCATTGCATTTAAATTAGATTCCAAAGATCTCTCTCTCTCTCTCTATTTATACATATATATGTGTGGCTGTATCTAATTTATATGAACCGTTTACCTGGGATTCTCAAAATTGCTCTACTTGAGAAAAACGAAGGTGGGACTCAGCTTTTTTTATGTGAATTTGAATATCCGAAACTGAATTTTTGGGAAAGTTGTAACTCGTCAGTCGGTAAGTCGTGTGCCTTCAAAAATCATCTAAAGGGAAAAGGGAATCACATGATGAAAAAAATCTGAAATAAAAAAAAGTCCTTCAGTGTTTGAGTTATACATACAAAAAAAAGGTACAATGAAAGTCTGACGAAAAATATAATGTTGAATTTCTCCAGTGGTGGTGGAGTTTAATGTAATAGTTTAGTAAAGGGAAAGTCAAAAAAAAAAAAAAAGAAGTTAGTTTGGAGTTTTTCCCCCACAGACTTTCACTCACTCTACTTGCATCTGAGATTTGAGGATTTCAAAGGGAATTCTATACATCTACATCCTCTGTATGTATAGTAAAAAAAACTCCCTTCATTCATCTGAAGGGGAAAAAACATATTATATACGATACGATATAAACATTTTCATATATAGAATTTTTTCTTGAGGAGCACCGACCGTATGTCTAATCTAATGTCCATGCATTTGACACTGGATCATGATGTTCTCAAGAGGGAAAAAAATTCCTTAGAGAGAAAAAAGTGAACCCATTTTGAATAAGCTAACACGATCTAACGATATGTACACACAAAAACACACACACAAAAGGAAAATACTCTGGAATTCTTACGTCATACATCACAGGGAGAGTTTCCATCACGTCCTCATCTTTTATATATATCCATACAGTAGACACAACTCAAGACAATTTTCAGATTTTCATAGCTAGACCATCTACAAACTCAAACTACAAAGCCCACATTGCATACGAAAGTTTTAAATATTCTATTTGTAAGATAAAGAGAATGGAAAGCTCGGTTCTTCATATCCAAAAAATATTAATCTCGGATGAAAAAAAATTACTTTGGACTTTGTTTTTTTTTTTTTTTTTTTCAAGATAAATAAGAAAGAAGAGAGATAAAAGATTTCGATTTGAACGACCTTGGCGTTTGTATCTAAAATTCTGAAGGTATATGTAAATGGATAACACGAAAAATGACCATAAATAATGCCCTCAGCCGTCTGCATCTGTATAGTGAACAAATAAGTTTCCCATTGACTGATTTGTTTAAAGAGCTTTAAAAAGTTGTTTTTTAGGTAAGTCCATCCGTACTTTGTACTCCCTTGTCCTCGTTTGTAATCAAAGAGTTTAGTAAATACTCCCGAGATTCGTTTTCTAACTCTAAATAGGGCTTATTCCAAATAGCCCACATCCAAATCCCATTCTTTTTGTCCTTCTCATCTCAATGTCTCTATTGTCTGACTATTGTCTGACTTGACAATTCGGATAATTTGGATCTTGAAGGACTCTTATCGTATTTATCTCTCTCCGAAGTCGTTGTTGTCGGGCTTTGAATTAAAAAATAATAACAGGGACGCGACAGTCAAACTGTTTGTTAGCGGATAATCTGTAGGAAGTTGGAGGAATTTGAGCCATCCTCATCTCATCTTACCGTCTTAATCTTGTTCTGAAAGTAGGATGTGATTCATACGATCATATATAAGGTCATTAGTAGAGCTATCTACGTAGTATCTATCTGTTCACAAAGACAGTGGATTTCCCCATCTGCTTGTTGTCTCTCGTGTGGTATAAAATAACAAATAATGAGACTCGCGTTTTTGGACACAAGAGGAAATCTCGTGTCGAATTGCAATCAAAATCCTAGATTTATTTTCAAAAAGTATTTCCTTTTGGATCCTCCCAAAAATCTCTAATGTTATGAACAATGGAAAAAAATATACGTTGTGTATAGCATAGCATTTTACATTGAATTTGTTTTGTAGTAATTAAATGCGATTTGTCTCTCACGC
This sequence comes from Gisinianus flammeolus, assembly GCA_034699125.1. Taxonomy (NCBI): domain Eukaryota; kingdom Metazoa; phylum Arthropoda; class Collembola; order Symphypleona; family Katiannidae; genus Gisinianus; species Gisinianus flammeolus. Next base: position 82,135 of record JAIUND010000173.1, on the reverse strand, counting down.
TCCAGTTTTGTCATCAGGAAAATTGGAGATAATATCAAAAATCAAAGTCTTGCAAAAGAATCAAAAAATTGAAATTGAAATATGTATATGCATTCATATAATACATAAATTGAATTTATTTCCGTTTCTAATATGAAAAAAACTTGAGACTTTGAGGAACACGTTTGTCCACACCTGCACACATTCCTCTCGAAAGACCAAAAGTTTCCAATTGAAGCCATATACGAATCAGCACACACGTTTATTCACCAGACCTCCGGATTATACATTTCCCAGGATTGAATCCCCCCCCCCCCCCCGCACATTTGTGTATTTGTGTTTGTATCATTTGTGTATATCTTCTAATTTTAAATCGAATACAATCCCACAGCATATTTTTGTTATTTTAGTATATATTACAAACCAATATCAATTACAAATTACCTGAATTATATATGTAGATATTTACATTGCATGCATATTTGACATTTTTATGATTTGCATAAAACCCTGTCCAGAAAATCTCACGATCAGACAATGTACAAAAGTTACATGTCCAAAAAAATATACGCTGTAGATTTTGTAATACATAATAGTCATAATACATTCAATATTTGCTAGACAGCAGTAGTTCATACATAACTTCATACATTGTGCTAATACTAATGCGTCTTTCTCCTTACCGTTTATTTGGAAATTAACCCAAGGTTTTATCTCTCTATCTCTCTCTCTCTCTCTCTCGCTCTCTCTCTCTTTGACGTGACACATGCAGACCGTTTTAAATCGAGAAAAAAAACTTCAATCGTATCCAGTGCATGTCAAATGTCAGTTCCTGTCGATCCGGAAAGTATTTGATGGTTTATACTTTAACTCTCCATTTGTATGGTGATCAAAGGCTTGTGGATGCAGACAACTGACCATACACCATGCACAACCAAGACGAAGATGAATAAATCTATAGTATATTTATATTACAATATGTAAATGGCATTTGGTATTTCTATCGTGGTCGTCTAGAGAGTCCAGCGTATTTTCACCCTGACTCAAGTGGACAGTGGAAAATAAATTTGAAAATGTACGCAGTAGTGAGTTCACCGTCAAGTTTTCGAAAATTTTACCATATAAATTATTAAAAGACCATATTTTCTATGTAGGTACATTAACTGTGATTAACTCCCTTTGATTTCGTTTTCGTTTTCAGAAAAGTCCAAAGTTCAAATATATCATGAATGCAAAGTTGAGAGTCTGGAATTTTCATTCATTTGACAAGCAAAGAAATGTAAGATACGAAAATATGAAACTTTGATAGCGTTCAAATTATTGATTTGCTCTAGTGCCACAGAGTTATCTAAGGTATTTGAATTTCTCTTTTTATTCATAATGGCAATAAGAAACTTGATACATATAGTATAGTATTTTTCAAAATACTATAAAAATATGAAACCACTAGAATGAGAACTATTTATTGAGCTCCACGGATGTGTACGATATAGTTGGAAATATGTACCAAAATACTGATGTTTGATGTGAGCTTTACATTTTACATTTTTTCAATCATTTTACAAGTTACCCGTTTTAATTTTGGAATGCTTCTGATCCGCTCAAACTCCGTCTGATTTTTTTAGTACTGAGACAAAAAAAACGTGGCAAGTTATTTTATTTTGTGCAAATATGTACACAACTGACATAACTGATGATTGATGAATGTAATACGAGTGTAATACGAGACATTGAGCTTTACTCTCAGAATTCCCGACGAGGAAACAGCATAAAAGGATACGAGGAAAAGAATATATATGGGTGACATTCAAACGCCTTTGACGGAAAAGACGAGAAGAAAGTCAAGAAAATTACAAAATATGTAAGAGTCTACTTATCAGTGCACTGTTGATCTTGACGGTTAGAGTTTCAATTCACTATTTTAAAATAAAACACGTCATTCTTATCCGACTTCCACGAATATAGTTACTGCTGACAATGAGTAAATTAGTAGGATTTAGAGTCAGTATTTCAGTAATTCCCATCCGCATTATCGTGTCCTAGTGTAGTCAAATAATCTCATTCGCCATTCCTGTCAATCAGCAATCATTCTTTAGTATATTATATATTACTTACACTTCCGCGTGTGGCATCTGTCATTTCATTTTCACGTGTGTGAATTTGGAAGCTCTCTGGACAGAATTCTATGGACATTTCGTTAAATTTGTCAACTAGATTTTTTAACATCCTTGATTGGTATGATAATTGTTTAAGTTTGTCATTCGTCATTTGCCATTTGTCATCACGAAGTATACAGGGAAATTGTGTACACGTATGAAAAAATCCATAGATGATAACATTAATAACAAAAAAAAAGAGAGATAAATGTGGGTTAAGAGTTTTGACAGCAGTTGGAGAAAATTGAGAAGACTGTACAACAAACAAGTTAATACAATGATGAGAGCACTTGTTTCTTGAGTCAGGATTGAGGGGTTTTGAGGGGGGAAATATCTGTATACATATGGTCGGCGTCGACGTTCTTGTATTTTTTCATAGCATCTATGGAAATGTATGTATGTAATAGTATGTATGTGTGTGTGTGTGTGTTTGTGTAGGAAAACGTGGGCGACTCAACGACTTTGTTCAGGGAGGATTTGAGCGTTTGTTGGCTTTGGTTTGGTTTGGTTATTATGATATAGAGAAAGCAAAGAGGGAAAGAAGAAGTAGGGAGAGACGCGGGATTGTATGGTAATGATTGCGTTCCTTTCCTCCGTCTCTCTCTCTCTTTCTCTCCCTATATAAATCTCTATGCTCCTACCTACCCATCTCAATTCTCATTCGATCACAGCCAGCAAATTTCCTCTCTCTCTCTTTATCTGTCTTCTATCTTTCTCTATCTCTCTCTTTGTCTGCTACTCCTTTGCAGTCTCACGTCCACCAGCTCACCAGTATTCCTCATATTATTGTGATTGTAAACCCAAAGTTAAAGTACAACATTCAACGGGGAGAAAAAGTTGAGGGAAATCACAATCATTTTGTGACTCCGTTTTGAGAATCAAACTTGAATTATTTCAACAATACAAAGGGCACTTCCTCAAGTCCCTCGCTACCTCCTCCACTAAATACAAATCAGGTGAGCATCATTTTTTTTTTTTTTTTTAAATTTTACCTTATAAATCTCCACTAGCCATAATTGGAAGGGAAGTTTCTTTAAACGGGGTTGGGGACAATGGCATCTTCTGGCTATGAATTCATAGTTCTTGACGTGCAAAAAATCTGTTTTATTTTTTAAGTAGCAAAGTTGCTTTTGACGTTTACAAAATAGTGCGCTGTAAGATTCAAAGTAATGGGGAAAAGGGAAAGAAAGTAATCAGTTCATTTTGACGTTTTTCCTTTCAACAATCAAGCGGTTTCAAGTTTTGTTCCCCTTTGGTTTGTCGGAAGAGTTTTAACGAATCTTTGTAAATGGCGCAGGGGAAAAGGGAAAATTGAATTTTCCTTTGTAATACATACGCTGTATAAACGTTTAGAAAATGTCTGCATCTTGACAGATTGAAACAAATGAAGGCTTTCCTTCTCATTATGCATTATGTCAGATACTTAATTTCCCACATTATTCTCTAGTGATCCATGAAAATCATTTATTTTTTTCCTCGCAACAGCTGAGAGTGTAAAGTGACGGTGAGAATCTCCTCCCCTGAAGAGCGTTTCAGATTCTCATGTGAGACGACTCTATTGTTTTCATCCCTCACAAACCCTATCTTTTATTATGCAAAGAGATCACAAGGGATAGATTCTGGTGGAAAATATTACACATGTCATTTGAGCTCTGTCGTTCTTCCTCCCTCAGAAAACGAGCACTCTCCTGGAAAAAAAAAACACAGAAAAGTTGCAGTAGAAATGGAACAATATCACTTTTTCTCTCTCTCTCTCCATCTTTCAATGAATTCCAGTTGAAGAATATTGTCAAAAACAAATATAACAATGTACACTTGAACTGGCATGATTCGAAAGGAAATGTGAGGGGAAGGGTAACGTGAGACAAACGTCCATTACACTCTGGGCCATTGCAAATTCATATACAAGGGTAGGAAATATGGAATTCCAATACAAAATACAAATTAGTTATTAATTATTATTAATGCTCAAATCTCATGTTCACTGGAAATAAAATAGACAATTTGTTTGCATGGAAATGACGGTAGAAGGTGAAAGCTCTTGACATTTTACACAGAAAAACTGAATGAAAGTTTTCCTTAGTCAGTTCTTTGTGTGTGTAAATCTCGTGTGAAGTTGTCAACACTCTCAACTTGTATATATGTATAGTCCTCAAACAAAATTCTGTGTGCCTTTCGGCAATGAGTAATTTTTAATTTCTCTCCTTTGAAGCAAGACGAGTACAAGAAAACTACAAAGGAAATTAAATTTTCATTTCATTCACCCCAAAACTATATATGAGGAGGAAAAGTCATGAGGGGATTAGTATGAAATACTAAGAGGAAAGTGAAAGCTATAGAGATCAAAGTTGAAGCAGGCTATTGTCAATTGTCGTAGGTGGAATGGATTCACAAGTCCACTTGTCTCAAAAATGAGAAACTTTTCAATGCAAAAAAAAACATGTGGAACAGATAGAATAAAAGTACGTCACGTCATATTATCATTATTCGCTATTCAGGTTTCCATGAAGGCTTCTTTAAATTAGGTATTTACTTGACTTGAACATTTTCAATTTCTGTTATTGTTTCACTCTTTCCTTGATTCAATCAGGGATGGAGAGAGAGAGCCCCGAGAAATCTTTCATGGCATATATTGCATGCTATAAAATTGAGCATCGTGGAGAGTTGCTATACATAAATAAGTAGTAGAAACTATCAAAACGAATACGTCTGACGGAGAATCAGAATCAGGTGCAAGTCCATGTGTGTTTCGTCCTTACAAATTTCTGTATAATCCCAAATTATCCAAGTTATCATTCAAAGTCCAATGAGTTTAATCCATTTTCATATCAAAATAAATACCAATGTATGTACATAAATACCAATTACAAGCACACAGACATGTTACAAAAGTAAACGAGCCAAATCCGAAATATATCCGGAGCTCAGTAAATATGAACCCATTCCCCTTTCTACAGTAGAAATATGTAGGAGTAATAGTTTAGTTTTAGCATCAAATACGAAATACACAAGCAAAACTTGCCACGTTATTCTAAATTCTCACACACATGTGTAAATACTGAATGCTTCAAGCTTATCTTCTCCATAACAATACGATATACATACAGATATATACGCTACACCATGGATATGGCATTAGACAATTCCCTAGAACCTACCTATATGTATACTATATATAGCATAATTTGTTTTAAATTCTCTTAATTGGACGGGCAGATGGTCAAATTTGTGAGTGCTGTGACAAAACGAGAGGGAAAACGTGCACATTTTCTCGTTTCTATTACGTATATTGTTAGATTTTTTGAAAAAAAACAGAGACTGACTTACCAAATGACAGGGGAAAAGTTAACCCAGGCTTTGTTAGCCACAGTTCTGGATTAACTTATATCTGTATATGGACATTTTTTGTTCTCATCCTGCCACATTGGTTTGTCTCTTGTCTCGTTGAGAGTCATCAATTCCTAAATCCAATTACACAAACCAAACATTTCCCTTCATTTCATAACCATACATTTTTTAACTAAAATCAATATGCGCTAAATAATGATGAAACCAAATGTGGCGATGAAGACTGTCCTCTTTAGGAAATTACGGATATTTTAAGGAAGTACATATAGTTCACCCTTTTCCCAATTTTCTTAAAAAAAATAGAATGAAACGTGAATTCTCCGGGACTCTCGAGATCAAATTTAGTCTATATTTTTACATTTCAAATATCCTTAGTTTTATGATTTATGAGACACATGAACAGAGTTAAATTTGAAATATTCAGAATTTCTTAGAGTTGTTTCACAAGGTTCGACATTTTTGAATTGTTATTAGGATTTATAGTGAATAGTTTCCTGAGAAAGGAAAATATAAGAAAATTTTCCACAGTGGAGTTTGGATTTTGGACTGTGGCTTTTTGAGGAGTTTTCCTTTTCGTTTCACTGTACAGATATTACATTGTAATGAGATGAGTATTCACGTCAGACGAAGTGGAAACATCACCCCATATTTTTCTATAAAGTATATAAAGCAAAGTCAAAAGTATAACAAATGGATTCGAAACACCATAGTACAATTTCCCAATGAAAATCTCATTGTAGCGTGTAAATTATTCATAAGATTTAGGATCAGGGTAAAAGGTACAGCGGGGAAAAGGAAAAGGAAGTAACATCAAAAAAAAAGTTGGAATTCCACCCACGGCGAGCCCCCAGTTAAAATGGTTGATTTCTCTCTCTCTCTCTCTCTTATTTGTTACTCAAGGACAGTCGGAATGGGAAATCATTGGACTGTTACCAAATCCTACATTGGTTTTATATAGTTTAAAATGTTTTACGCCGTCATTTTTAAGGGAGAGTAGACCACAATAGCCTATAGGTTGAAGTACCCAGGGGTAGAATAGGTCGTTTAGAAAGACTATGACGAGAGTAGACTTTAATCCGGCTTCAAACCAAAGCTAAAGGTCTTCATAGAAACAAAAAGGCATGTTTGTTTTCTTGAGTCCACGTGCAGAATTTAGAGGAAAAACATGTTGTCATTAGGTAAAACAAAATATAGTTTTCAATGTAGGATTTGATCTGTTTTTTCTTTAAAATATAGTTTTCACGTCCATATTCAATATTTCAATATTCGCTTGGTTGTACACATCTATGTGAGCTGGGATTTCTGAGAGAGATGGAATCTTTCATGAAGTAGTTTGAGCGTTGAAGAGAAAGCTAAATACATGGAAAGTTATTCGGGAAGAAAGTATTTTGAAATCATTCGATAGTGCTCAAAATCCAAGTTGATGTGTGTAGCCGATGGGAATAGAAAAATACAAAGAAGAAGAAGATGGAGATGACGCGGAAACTACTATATGTTGTGTTGTTGTTCCTCCAGATATATTATATATATATTTCTTGTACTTGGACGTTGCTCTACCATTGCATTCTTCATGTAATCTAAGACTAGTAGACTGAATAGTATCATGGGATTTGAAGCATTTGTGTGAGGAAATTTCAGTGTAGGGATTTATTTTCCTTTCAATTTTCGTATTTGTGAGGATTCCCATACAAAAAAAAAAAAACCTCTTTGACGACAAGACAAGCTTGAATGTACACATTTAAAATTTTAAATAGATTTTGTAAGTCAGTTGAATGTGGACTTGAGCTTTGGGTTTTCATTGAATTGGAACGTTTACACTTTCACCAAGTTAATTTCGTCGATATAAAAAAAAAAAAAACGTACCCACGCACTAAACGATCATGTACATATTATTGTATTTACGGATATCGTCACTATATTGGAAATATTGTATGACATGTTCATCACACAGGTCTGTTTCATATTTCATATATTTACTACCATGCACTTTACACATTTTTATAGCTTTCCCATTATTTTGTTACTACGGATTCCCGTTTCATCAGTAAGAAATTCGACTAGTCAACAAATTTTAGTGGGTCAACAAATTTAATAAAATACGTCGCCGGTGGATCCTATAGCAGCAGTATAGCAGCAGCAGCAGCAGGGTTTCGTTTTCATCGCATTTCATTGATGTGTGCTCAATAATCCTGACGTGAGACGTCAGCGAAATGTCGTCTAGTAAAAAGTTGTGAATGTACTCACAATATTTGAGAGTGGAGACAATTTTTCTTATTTATTTTTTTGTCAATTCTAAAATCAAGTGTCCTTCAAATTTCATTAAATTTCAGAGAATCTATCAAAGGAAATACTATGAATGGATTTGGGTGACTTTTTGACTTGCATAAAGGAAATTGTTTGAATGTGGAAATTGCATTTGGATTGCAAAACACCGTTCGAGTCCCCTGAGATGGCTTCAATTCATTGTTGTAGATTTTGTGACTACAAAATTGAAGGAATTTAAGGAATTCCGTCAAAGATTTTTTTATCCATATGAAATATATCATATGCGTACAAAATATATTACAAATGACTTTTTTTTCAAGATTTTCAAATATCTTCGCGATTGGTATTTTGCTCAAGCTATTGATTTCTGTCTACAAAAAGCATATTTATGTATGTACGAGTAAAAGAGAATAGGATTCACAGTGAATCATTCACTATATGCAGTCGAAGTCGAAATTCAATTTTAAGCATTCTATACAGTCAACTTTTTATCCTGTCGTGTTCTCGCATTTCACTATTCACATATCTTATTTCTTATTACCTTATGTAATGAAATAGCTATATTCCTTGAGAATCCTATCTTGAATACCTCTTTTATTGTATCGTAAATATAATTATACAGACCTCCAACCCACGTGCATTTAAAGTGGGCACAAATCAATGAATGCGAATGAAAGTATACGATAGACAATAGTTTATTTTCCGGTGGGAGAAAAGGAAATTATTTACTTAGATATTTATAGAAAAATTATGATCGTACAGAAGTAATAAATAATATTTATATTATTATTATGTTCAATCAGATTGCAATTTTTCACACGAGGATGACAGACAATTGCAAAAGACAATCCAATTTAACCTACGCAGCTTATTTTCTTCATCATTATATACTTACATAGACATGAGATCCTTCAAATCCATTGAGAAAGTCAAATGCGATAATTTTATTTTTGGAAATAAAATACAAATATTTGGGACATTTCCTTCAGACTTCAGATTTCAGACACATTATCAGTGTACACACTGTACAACAAACTACAAACTGAGGATGAAAATGTTAGAAGGCATGATACACTATACAAACTTGTTCACATAATATATATATTGTATAGCCTTCGAGAAGCAGAAATTAAAAATAAATGTGACATTTCATGTGTGATAAACCACAGCTTGAAAGACAAGGTTAATCAAGATCACAGACATTCGAGGGTTACAAAAAAAAATACGTGTAAAAAAAAAGAGTTAAACTGACGACGACAAATTCCTCGAAATATCCATCCTTTCAATCATAAATCATTTCATGTAAATTAATGAATAAACTTGGGCTTTATTCCATTCCCTTATCTCCAGTAAGTACTTTTGGTATTTTCCCAAAAGCTTTTGAATAATTCACAATTATACCCAGCTTTTTTTCTCCGAAATGACCGCGTGTACATGTTTATTTATATCTGTAATTGATTGAATTCATCAAAACTCGCATTTATCAAGCATAGTATCTTTTCTACATTAAATCTCTACAAAAGCCGGAATCAAGTCGCATCAAAATGCGTGACTCAATTATTGTCCTCGAAAGAGAGAGAGAGAAACAAAATATTCAAAGACCAGGTCAAGGAAAGGAAAACATGATGATTTGGTTACTATTAATTTAAAGTGGGTCATTAGCGAGGAAAAAAGAGGAAGGCGGATGCATGCGGGTACACATGAAGTCACATTTGATATGTAACATTTGGACTTTTGGCAATCATAATTCAGAAAACACGTGGGCTAATCATAAAACCATATCAATTTGGTCAATGTTCATTCGTAGAAAGTTGAGCAAATACATAGGGTATTATATTATGTACGTATGGAGTTTGAAATGACGTCCTTTGATTTATGTCGTATTTAGACCTGAGCTCATATGTGCATGTTCAAGAGCTAACTTCTGACTTGCTATATTATACTTACCATCATATTAATTCTGACCTGTGAGAAAAAAAGAAGGAACGTTCAGTTCCCCCGGACATTCATGGACAAAAGCGTAAACGAACGACTCGACAATTCGAAAATGATTCTAGAAAAAAGCCTTTAAGTCTGTGTTGACATGAATAAATATGAAGAGTGTAGTAATTAAACTGTGAGCACTAGTGTGTAAGATATGAACAGAAAACGACGCTTCTTTGTTGTAGGATAAAGCACTGTGTGTGTGTGTGTTGATGTATATTATGGCCGATTAATTTTATCGTATTAGTCAAGACGATGACGGATGTCCTATTGCTCCTCACACACACACACTGTGATGAATGACTTGAATTGTTCAATGAGCCGCTCCATAATATACTCAAGTATAAAGTAAACAACAAAACAGAGTAGAGAGTAGAGCGAGTGCACTATCAGTGAATAGAACTTTTCAAATATAAAGCTATAAATCATTCCCTCGTATGATTTTCTTCACCCATGGTGTTCCTTTTCCCATCAATAGTAAAAGCCGTCTATTTAATCATATAGAATTGAGTTTCTTTCAAAGAAAAAACACAACATTTCTGTAATTGTTTAGATTTCCGACTGTTAGGCAATATATATAATATGTGCATGGTTCGTATTCGTAATCAGTTGTGCAATGGGTAAAATAAAACACACATTGTTTCTACTTTCTACACGAGTACAAACGGCATTAAATATTCTCTTTGTTTTTTTTTCAATTGATTTTCCTCCCTTTATTCATATCTCTATTAACAATTAAGGAAATTAATATTAATATTAAGTAAAAAAATATTAATATCAAAAACAATACAGACCCAATTTCCCATTTAAATTTCAATTTCAATTCCAATTTCTCAGATTTTTTTTCCACTTAAATGTAGGCATATGCAGACAAATAAATAATGACAAGTTCCGGAAGAAATGTTTTGCCGCGTCCAACAAAAACATTTCCTTTCCTCCCACAGCCCATTCATTCCCCACGCTTTTAATATCATTTCCGGTTTGATTTAGTTTCCTAACAGGAAAATAAATAAAGTCAATATACATAAACACGAGATTGTAACAAAATCATATGTGGGGATTGCAATTCAAATTCAAATTAAAGTAAAAGTAAACCACCCATTTAAATTATTATCTATAATCTATATACAGTGTTCTAAACACCAGCATATATATCCGGCTAGTGGAAATGAGAACTAGAAACGCGTACTATAGAAAACAAGTTTGTTTTTGTTTTGTTTTGTTAATTTTAAGTCTGTCGGTACAATTAATTGAAAGGCAAATTGCACATTAGCACAGGCTATAGTAAAAAAAATTAATAAGCCTTTGATATATCAAAAGACGGATGATGAAGACTAAAACTCCATCACTATCCTGAATAAATGTGAACTGAAAGACGAGGGATAAACTGGCATTAAAAAGTCGCTATTAGTCATTGTGGGGGGTTTTTGTAAATATAGACGACAGCTTCATCATAATTCATATCTGAAAATTCTATTCAGTACTTACATTATCCAGACAACATAGTCGTCAAGGTCTAATGAAGAAACATATATATTGACAAAGTGAATTTGTTAGTGAAAACCATCTTGTGACTAAATAGTAAGGACAAAATCTTGTGACTAAATAGTAAAAAAACATCTCATCTGCACCCATTTATTTCAAGTTGTTTGTTTTATTAAATAGAATTAAGCTTTTGATCCCAATAAAATAGAATAATTGTTTAAATGTGTTGTTATTATTTGTTTGACTACCTTTATAAATTGGAATCATCGACACTTGAACCTACACACATTTAAAATATTTAAACTGAAACGGATTGTGAGGTCTGAGAGTACAAAAGTTTTTATTTGCATGATGATAAAAAAAAAAACTGATTGGACTATTGTACTGATATAACGAGCTGTGAAAAATATATATATTGCAGCGTTCAAGCATTTGTATATTTGAACTGTAAAGCTTTTATCTTTTAGCTGCTCTCTGTTTCATTGGCTTGATAAATAAGTTTTTCAAAACACGGTGAGATGATCGAGTTCATTGTCACATTAAACTCTGCTGTCACCTGTCACTGTCTCTCACCCAAATCCTTCTTCAGTCCATCAAAGCTGTGTGCATTTTAATTTAGCTGGAAATTTCGCGTTTCGGTCTCCAGAATCAAAACATTTTGTTATACCAAAAAATTAAGTGTTTGTTTCTTTAGCCACTTCCAAATTATAAAATTTGAGTCATAAATTTGAGAAATTCAAATCCACATCAAAACATCAGGTAAGTCGATAGAAAATCAGATATTTTTATTAGTATATCGGCTTGAGGATTCAAATGAATCTCACAAAGATTTACAGGGGAAATGTGCAAAAATACTCGGGGGGAAGTCGAGTAAGATGAGGCCAATTTCCTGCGTGCTACATATATTTATCGAACGTGAATTTTCTTGGTTGACTGTCTGTTGACTGTCTAAAAACCAACTAGGAAGTAGGAAGTATACGAAGACCGAGAGCAACTAGTTATTTTTCGTATCTTCTTTCATCCTATATACGATTCCGTTGATACGGCTACTTCAAATTGAGTTTCACATCAGATTTATTTTCAATTGACTTTTCAAGTCCAGCCTTTCAGTTTAACGGTTACATGTACAAAAGAGAAAGCCGAAAGCCTCCGGGAGAAATATGAGAGAGAAAAGTGGAATGAATCATTACAAATTAAATGCGTCTTGGTGGAAGTTGCTCTACCATTTTACAAGATGGTACATTTTGTGTATGGGTGGTGAGGTCTTTTAGTCACCAAAAAACTCTACATAATTTAAAAGGCTATATACTCCAATTATTACAGCCTCATCTCATTTTTCACATCACAAAATTCAAATTATACCCATTTATCATCGGTGTTCTTTCAAAAAAAGAGAGAGAGAGGAGAAGGAATAAGAAACCACACGCAATTTCTTGTACTTTGTACATTGCGCATATACACTGACATTTCATACGATATTCATGTGTGTGTATTCAGAATTGCAAATATTATATTGCACACACAGATTTCTTGTGTGTGTTTTCTCTCTCGGAAAGAGTAGAGAGAGAGAGAGAGATGATTCATTATTCATCAAATTCACGACGGATCTCAGTCGAGTCTACCATCTTGTCCATTAAAAAAATGAGCTCAAGAGAAAACTGGAAGAAGAGAAAGGTTATAAATATAAATAAATGAGAGCGAGAGAGAGAGTGTGTGTGGGATTCTTTCTTTAGCCTTAATTTCAGTAGTTCAAGTGTGACTCTTGTACACTCGACCTCCTTCAAATCTTGATAGATCTCGTAATCCCAGCTGAATGTATAGATTTTGAACAACTTTCACAAAACTCTCATTACATTACATTACGATCAGATCAGATAAGATAAGATGAATCGCATGGTTGAATTGTTTATACATTGGAAAGTCTTTTATATAATTTTATATGATTCAAATCATTGAGATAAGTCAAAGGGAAATCGTATAGGGGAACCGTGGGCAAAAACATGGACTCATTTCATAATTAAATTTCTCCGAAACTCCGGTCAAAATACATTATTAATTCTATAAAGTCATTAAAAGGATTTTCATTTTTCATAGGTAAAAAATTCGATTAAAAAAAGTAGCATGAATTTTGACTAAAAAATTTGGTTTTTTGCGTTTCGACCTTCCGAAAAATTGCACTTGCACAGAAATGAAAAGGTGTAAAATTCTCAAACGATCTGAGTACAACAAATACATGTCACTTATTGACTTTTTCTTTCGTTGTCTTCTAAACAATGCAAAACAATGAAAAAGTCTTCTCGTAGAATGGATTGCATGTTTTTGTCCCACGTATATAGTGTAATTAACTGGAGGTCTCTTTCTAATTACAATTAAACCATGTAAACCATTAATATGGAAAGAACCATTATCGAAAGTCCAATCTAGTAATCAATAGAAATTGAGACCATCCATACAACCATCGTGGAAGCCGGTAGGAATTAAAATGTAAAGTGCATGTTTTTGCTCCCGCCTCCCCTACGTTATTTTGAATGAATTTATGTCTTCAGTGTATTTCATCTCTATGCAATCGATTTCTCATCTGAATTTGCTCAACACCATAAAAAATGTACATATCAGACTTGAGAATCAAGAGTCTCGTTTGAAAGTTGGTAGAATACCGTGAATCTGATACGGAAAACCAAAAAACTAATTTGAATCCGAAATCTGTACAGAGGAAGACGAAGCTATACAGATAGAACAAATAATGGAGATTGACCGCTATAATCGCATATAATAGAGAAAGAGGAAAGAACTCCTCGAGTGAACGTTAATTAGATTTACAGGATATCTACAAAATTTCCTTTCTAATTTCTGGTCGTATATCTTTGACTATCTTCCAAGTGGTGTGCATTTGTATTGGAAGCTCCCATGATGAAGAAAAAGAAGATACCACCGAGTACCAATTTCCTTTATGTTCCCTTCATGGCACATTCCCTCCTTGTGTATAGCAACATTGGTTTTTTGTGTGTGTCCCCACACACAACTCTGGTGTTTTGGAAAAAAAATATCAGATATCAAACTATAGCATCAGTAAATTTAAGGAAAAGGATGAAGACGATTCAGACTTGATTTTTTTTGTCCGCAAAGGAAATGTTTTATGTAAGTAGTAATTGAGTTTAGGGGAAAGAAATCATAGTACTCATGTCATGTTGCCCTTTTCCCCATATAATTAAAAAAACGAGAGAGCTGAACTCATCTAAACGTACAAGGGAAGGATGAAGATGAGGGAAATATTCGTATCTAGTTATTTTTCTACATAATAAATACAGGAGACATGATTTTCTTTGCTATTTATGTGGATTCGATTCCAAGCCCTGAGATTGAGAGGTTGGGAAAGTGAACGAATCTTGGACTTGTAATTTCTTCGCTACGGCATTTATTTTTTATGTTTTAGTCAAGTTGTAGAGAATTTCTATTCCGGGTTTCCAATGTCAAAATTCATGACATTTGTGAGAAGGAAAAAAAAATCTGACTATCGTATATATGAATTTCGGAATTTCCCGATGATTATCGGAGAGGATTTAAAATAGCGGTATAGGAGGACAAGGAGCACGGTGAAAGTTATTAGTTTTTGTTAATGTCAAATGTTTTTTTTAAAAAGTCAAGTTAGTGGGAGTCACGTGTAGGTGGGTTGAGAAATATCTGTATAGAGACACGGAGAGAGTGAAAGTAGAGGAAGGAATCATATGTTTATAGAAAATAAATGTGATACAGATAGATCGATCATTTCATTACATCTGACAGATGAAGACGAGAACTTCTTTCGGGGGAGGAAAGAGTAGAGAAAACTTGTGGATCATGTTCTGTATATTTCCCCAAAACAGCCTGAAAACACCCTTTTGACTTGGGTATCTCATTTTTACCTTGTCCCTGCTTATTATCTCCTTATCCTACCTGAAACCCTGAAACCCTAGATAACTGTCTCATTCCTTTCCATGAGATCCCAGACTTTTTTTACGCATTTACGATACCTGCATGTATTTCCATTGAAATCTCGGAAAAAGCTCAGTAATCCCCAGTCCACAATTGACAAAATACACACATGGACAAAATACACACTTGTATATATATGTAAGAGATAAGTTGTTGACATTTTCACCTCAATTTTTGGTGACGACGCACTTTTCACTTCGATACATATAATCTGAACACGTCATGGCTTATGATGTACATGTTCGTAAGTACTCTCATCTGCAGTAGTGAGAATCAAACTCAGCCGTTTAACTTGTCAGCCACACACACACATATGTACACACATTTGTTTTTCAAAAGAAAGTTTTCCCTTTTTCATATAATATATTATTTCAATGACCACAACAACAAAAATCGGAAATGTCATGCACAAATACCATAACAAAAGTATACACAGGTAATTGGGAGTTCATTTCCCTTTTATTTATTGTACAAAGAAGACAAAGATGTACATAGTTGAAACGAAGAAATTGTAGAAATACTAAATACTCGAGAAGATTTTCCTGTCAATTTGATATTCCGTCAACGTCATTTCCATTAGGAAATTTTCCTTTAGAGTTTAAATCAATTTTATATACATTGGGATTTGGGATTAGAATTTTATGAGCATATTGCGCGAGAAATGGGACACAAATAGATGGAAAAGAAACAAACAACACATATGTACATTTGCTCATGGGGTTTAGTTATCCCAAGTCCAAAAAGTATAGGAGTTTATCACATATTCATTCAATGATGAATGATTTAAATGAATTGAGTGGATGTGCGTGTGTGTGAAATCCGGGTGTTCCTTGTTATTCCTATGTGTTTTTCAACTTGTGACGCACGGTGGTCACGGTTTATTACACAGCTCAAAGGTGTGTGTAGAACCCAAATAATGGGAATTATCTGTAGTAGGGGATCCTACTGATAATTGACGACGCAATAAATGAGATGAAATGACTCATAAAATAATCTTATCTCTCTCTCTCTTGTATTTTACTCTGTGAGGACAAAGGACGACGTATAGGATACATTTAATCAACACAACCCTTTCTCTCTTTCTCTCTCTCTCTCTCTAATCTATCCCTCTTTCATTGACTGCTCTCATGTCATAATAATTATCATGAATTTCAGGGAAACCTTGTCATTGTCGTTATATAAATTGACAATTGACTATAAACGAGAGCTCTCAGTGCTCAAAACGATGAGATAAATCTATTGTGCATTAAACAAATTAGTTTGTCCTACTCCATTGCAACAAATTCTCCATTTCTGACATGATAATAATTGCAAGATTAACACACAAAACAGATTTTCATTCATAAGGTCAGGTCAAAAGGTAAACAAAGGAAACACTTTTCTGGTGTACACCCGAGGGCATTCGACGAACAATAATATATAATTTCCATATGTACACAAAGTTGAATTTTTTATTTTATTTATTCTGTTGCTCTTAATTAACGCGCCATTTAAAATTCTGTACATTCAAAGTATTCCTACCTATTCGGATTTCGGATCTAGTCAGGTTGAGGAGTTTTATTTGTACATGGGAGGAAAAGAGGGCAAAAATCAAATTAAAATTGTACAAGCAATATATGAAATATGAAATGAAGCGTTCTTTGTTTAGCCACTGTCTCAATTCACAATATTATTTAATAATAGACAGTCGAGATATTAAATTTTGTGAGGATTTCTCTGGCTTTGCTCACGTTCATAATCCACAAAGCATGACAATGGATAAATGAATAGACACTCAACAATAAGCCTACATGCACACAATTTGAACTTGAACGAGAACTTAATTTCGAATTGAATATAATGGAATAATGGAGAATTCCCCATTAAATTTCAATTTTGACACACACACTTCAATGATATTTTCCTTTCATCCTCCTCAATAAATCTCCAACAAAAACAGTTAAATACTAAAAATACTCCTTTTCAATGTCTACTAAATATTTATGTGACTGTTTGTACATGAATGTACATGATCAATATGATCAATATGTATTAAATCTTCAGAGCTAGTCATCCATTCCATGTGGGGTTAGCGCTTAGCATCTGTGAGTTCACATGCAGGGCTGTTCAAGAAAATCCAATCCCCAAATTTAGATTGTTGACTACTAATTTGAAATGAGGAACATGGAAATGGGAATGGAAAACATTTCGAATGTGTGTAAACTCTTCACAGAAGTGTAGAGAAAAAGAGAGTAAGGGGCCTTTAATGAAATGAATTCCGTTCGTGTGTGGGTTTGTCAAGGATTTGACAAATGCAGATTTATATTGTTAGACTGCTTCCCTTTGATAATTTAAGTCTTTACTCTAGAATAAATCCAAGTGAGCCGCAGAGTGCTCATTTCCGAGCAATGCCATGACAGAATGTGAAGAAAAATAATACGAAATTCGGTCGACATCAAAAGAGATACAGAAAGAGAGGAAGCTCATTTGTAATCTTACAGTTAAGTGAATCCGTGCAATTTGCAATTCACAATTTCCTATTCCCTCTGTTCACAACACACTCAAGATGTAAATACAAGAAATGGGAAATATTTCAAATATTTAAATTCTAATTTCGAGCAGAGTGTTGACAGTGAATCTAATGAACATTAAAGAAATTGTAATCATTTACATTTGACCTTAAGAACGTGTTCATTTTCAAAGGCTGGCTGATGGTTGATGTAATGTGAGGATATTTAAATTGTTATTGCTCATTTTGAAGTGGATACAAGTCTGGAAGTGTGTATGTGTTTAAGTTTGAGTTTTGCTGTTGAACAAAACGGCGGAAAGATGTTTTGTTTTCATTTGGTGTATAGACACAGAAAAGGAGAGGCAGATTAGAATCAGACAAACGATGTACAAAGGAGTTTTGAAATAGATGCAAAGGAATTTGTTTTGTTTGTTTATTTTTAAATGTCTGTACTTAATAAGTGTTTGTATTATACTGCACGTGTGTGTGTATTCGTATGTTATCAAACGAATTCAATCTCAGGATCGATCTTCTTCATAATATACTATGCAAACTTGAGAGATTTTTCTTAAAAACAAATGCATGGAAAATCAGAGTCGGTTGAAAAAAATTGTATTTTGTTTCTTTCAAAAAAGAAAAGGGAAAGAATCTTACAAGAAAGTCTAAGTGAGAAAAGTAAAAGCTCAGCAGCAGTGTCCTCAAGAGAGTGTGCAAAAAAAATACAAAATGACGTCAATTCCCTTTGTTCCCATTTTCTCGCTCCCTGTTTGAGTTCTCCTCTCAAGAGCTTTAAGCGGAGCATTGTATAGCATTGAGGAGAATTTGACTCAACTGGGGTTTCCTTCTCCTCCGAATTTTTTTTTTGGAGGAAAGCAAACTTTGGAAAAGATGAAATAACCACACGAAGGAAGGAAATGTAAAAAAATGTCTGTCCATGATGTGCGGAAACAAACGTGAGAATTGCACCAGGATTGAATATAAGATACCTACCGTATATACTGTTATAGACTCCCAGGGAGTGTATCCGAAAATGTTATAGAGTCCCAGGGAGTGTATAACATTGTATGTATGTACGTTAATGTATTTGATATGGGCGCGGAATTTAGTCTCTGCAGAGGGGGGACTCTATAAGAGGGAGGGAGTCTATAACAGTATATACGGTACATGGAAAGACAACAAAAAAAAAGAAGGGTCTCGGCTACGTTTTAATTTGAACTCGTCTCCTGTTCACTCCTCAATTCCTCCTCAACAATGCTTAGACTAAATCCGAACTGAAAGCAACTTAACAATTGGAAATGTTTAAGGTTTTCCCGAGTTTTTGTCTCTCGTGCATACCATTCCCTACATTTTCTCTACCTCTCATGTTCTCAATATATAATCACATAACATTGAGGCATATTACGTGAAAGTCAATGTAGTTTGCCTGTCTTGGACTTGATTGTATATGCAATGGACCCATTCCCATTTTCCGTACACTTGTTTTTATCCCTTGTTTTGTTTTTCTTTCCTGGAAAGAAAGTAAGTATTTTCCTTTTCCTTTCATTTGATGAAATGGAGCTCAGCACCAGCACCAGTGTATATAACGCCCATGCAATCCGCATTTTGGAAAAAAATAAGAGGATAAAAAAGAATTGGGAAATGAATGAATTCAAACGTGGAACATTCAAATGTCCATTGACCATAGTTTTCTTTTAACTTGAGCTTCTTCAAAGCCATTCAGGGATTACTTGAATTCTTCCCTAAAATAAAACCAGTGTGTATACCTCAAGTATATATATCTCAAGAAATAATCGTTGTCGTTTAGGGAAAGTTTGCCAAATAAGATGCGGGAAAGTACGGACTTTCATTTTCATATGCATATTGAGAGCTAAGAAATTCCACAAGGAAAATCTTTCGAATCTTTCAAAATAAACTTCTTTTACTCGTAAGCAAACTTTTACATACAGTATAGAAACTTGACAATGTCATTCATTTCTTTAATCGTACTAAGTGAGATTCTATATAAAAAAATATCCTTGTCGGTTAGACTGTTTTGCGATGTGAAGAAAGAAGTGAGAAACTTGTTTTGAGCTCCTCGACTTACAAACACTAAAGGAAAAGCAGATGGATGCCCAAAATAATAACAATAAAATCAGAGTGGGATTCTGAGATGATAACACGAAGGATTTGTACGTACATAGAGAAATCCTGGATTTTTAATACACAATCTCAATATGAAATATTATCAAAACTTTCATCAAAGATTTTTTACATGAGAAACCTAAAGTCCTCCCACAACAAATCCCTTTTGTACTTGTGCATCGTCACGAATGTAGGATTTTTGGATTAAAGTATACATTATTTACATATTTAGAAATCCACACGAATTTTGTTGTTGTGTTTGGGCGTTTTAAAAAGACTTTTTTTTTCATGAACGTGGCGCGACATGGGAAATTCCATGTTTCCACATTTCCTGTAGTCCAATGTCTAATCGAAAACTTGATTGTTTCATCAATCCCCCGTTTATCTTGATGGCTTTGTCATCATCAATTTTTAAGCGATTTGAAAAATGTCGAATTTGAGCGTCCATGTCAACCTAATCTCAAAATTTCGTGAAGATTTTGGGAACATATAGCAGAACAATGAAATAACACTGAACAAAAACTGGGATATGTAAGCACACATGAACAGAGTAGAGAGCTGACGATTCCGAGCTCTTTCGAAATGATATTAATTTTGTTGTCATATCCAATTGACTTTTTGGACCATGACAACGCCTGTCGCTCGTTAAAATTTACTTGTCCTCTGAGACAATTAGAAAGTATATACATAAATACTCATAATATATTATGCCGCTATATATTTAGGTAACAAAAATTAATCTACATGAGAGAAATGGAATTCGTTTTTTGGTGGAAAGGAGAGGAATGAGTCACATTCAAATGGAATTTGTGCTATGACGAACATGATTTGTATTTACATTGTACATACGATAGTACTAAATATAAGGCAGATTAATAAGGCAGATTACCAAAGACAATGACAAAGACAGCATAAGGGATGGATGTAACACTGTAGTGATAGAAATGAAGAGAGAATGTAAAAATATAAAACGTTTTAGGAGGTGAAATTGATCAGATGAATACGAAAAAAAAACACAAGGAGACCGTACAGTTAATTTGATCCAATCACATCTCAAGTTTATATCCTCCAACTTGTTTGTATCTTGTACATTTGTCCGTATTTCCTTCGTTGTGTAACTCAAACAACTCACACCACACACACTATTCATTGAACGATGACAGTTGTTTTCATTTGCATGCAAGAGAGATGCGTTGGACATTGAACGTCTCGCCTTTCCCTGCTTTCTCTTTCGCTTTCTCCTCCGCCTCCTCCATCTGAAACATTTGAGCTACCAACAACAACAAACTCAATTATCTGTAGGTTCTACTTTTATGAGTTTTTATAGACTTGGTGTAGGAGGCTTTCTCCGGTTGAATGGAAACAACAACTACGAGGGAGAAAATAACTAGTACATAAGTACAAGGGAAATAAAAGAGAAGCATATCAGACCAAATAGAAAGACGGAAAAAAAAGAGGTGTGGATTAACGAACAGAATACTCGACTCGACTAGCTTCGTCTCTACAGACACAATATCAACTCTGATAATGTACTCAATAAAGCTCAAATAGATATACAATATACAAATAGAATATCTCGAGACTCAAAGTCTCAAGTCTTGAAAGTCGTAGAGAGTGATGATGTTTCACGTCACAAACACAAATTCTAGATTCCAGATGCCAGATTCCAGATTCTAGTCCATCCTCCAAATAAGATTCTGTTCCGTATATGTAAACAGATAGCGTGTTTTTCCACGCTGATAATTCATCCATTCATTTATGTCACATGTTTAAGGTCTCAAATGAACAAAGTCAAAGAAAGAATACGGACGAGTCACATAACTAATTTAATTTTTTTTTATTCTTGTCATTACAAGGACAATTGAAATTACATATTAGTTTCTTGGTCTTTGTCTTTTCCTTTTTTCATTTATTCCAACTCATCTCTCGTTGTCTGTCTTCAAAAAATATAAAAGTATGCAATTAAAACTTGAGCATTTTGATTCAAATATGAACTTCAAAGCCTCTTGTGTAATAACGTAAGGGGAAAGAGAATGAGTGAAAGGAAGAAAAAGATTGAGAATGTCTGAAAGAAAAATTCACAGCTTGAGCGCTCTTCCATTCTCCTCAAGAATCTCACGTTAGTCTCCTTCATGAACACTATATGTACTTACTTACTTACATTCTGATTGCGTATTGCTCCGAAAGTAAAGGGAATTAATTTTCGCAGAAAACAAATAATGACAGTGAACTGCCTTTGAAATGTTCATTCACACACAGTGAGAATTGTTTGTTGGAAATCATCGTCTTTCCATTTTAATATGTAAAGTTGTACAAAAGCTTGAAGGTATATATCTGTCCCTCTCATCTGTCATCTATGAAGTTGCTCCCACACACACAATGTACAGACAAGTCAAAAATGTCCAGGACATTGAATTACAGACATCATGTGGAAAATTAAATCTAAAACAGTCTGTGACTTTTTTTTTTTTTTTTATTAATTATAGATTACAATTCTCATTTTGCATATCGTTGGCTCGAACACTTGCTTCAAGGCTCCCCGGAAAAAACTTTAAATTAAATATTTTACTTTTATTTAGTCGTCAGCCATGGCAAATAGAGTTTATGAAAGGGCAAAATTACGTGTCTCTCCCAATAAACTGTTTGTGTATTTTGTCGAGGATGGTCACAAATGAAACTTGAGTAAATATAATCATAAGAGTTTGGAGATGTTTTAACTTTTACAACAGAAATGCATAGAAAGGAGAAAGAAACAATGCGATATTGTCTCACAAGATATATATAATTGTTAAGGAGAATTAAAACTCAATTTGGTCGTTTAGAAAGTGTTGCGAGGGAGAGATTTATTTGAATAAGGGTTACTGGAATTGATAAACTTGCCGATTCAGATTCTCTTTGAGGTGTTGTCTCTGTTCTTTTCTGGGAAAAGTGAGACAAGGGATAGAAATCTCGAGCCATGAGGACAAAACACACGAAACTTATTCTATGAGTGATAAACAAAATATGCACATGCAAGAAAATTTTCGTTTCATTTCTAATAAATCTGAAGGCTTTCTATCAGGAAATTTGACATTATGCAATCCAACAATTTCAATCCTCACAAAATAACCCAAAACTAGGAATTTTTAATAATTATTTCCGTGATAAATTTCTAATAGTAAAATATGCATGTATCATGCGGAGTTCAAAAGTGACGAATATCATTCACAAAAACTCTTTATAAATTCGATTTCAAAAAGGGAACCTTGATGAATTTGAAATTCAGAATTTCCCTATTTATTTGCATTGTAATATTCGGATTGTAATGAACAGGAATATAAAATTGGGCATATTGCATTTTAATATGTGTCGGATCATAAATACGTGTTCTGTGAGCATTGAATGGATCGAAATGAAAAGGAAATTCGGCAATTCGAACGTGAAATCTGAAAGACTTGAAAAAAATGAAATCAAGTACGAGAAAGATCTGTCATCTATCTCTCTTTTCCGCCGTATCTCAAATAAAAGAAGGCAAAAACTAAAGAATGAAGACATGGCCGTAAAATACTTTTATTTCGTAGTGATAACTTTTATGACTCTTGTTGAATGCGATGAGCTCGCGCGTGTATATGTATTTGACATTTGACAACTGACAATAATTGTGAAAGTGAGATTGTGAGTGTTTCTTTTATCGTCTATTTACTATTTATTCCCATCTACTTCGGTCTTAACTCTCTTTTTCTCTAGTCTGTTGATTGAAATTCGCATATGTATTGTTTACAAAGGGAACAAAACTTTTATAGGTATATATCTTTTTATTATAGCTGAAACAAGCAAGCGGGAATGGTCAACAGAGGAAATTCAATTTTCTTTTACTTTTCCCCACTTTCTCCTCCAACATTTGTCACACAACAATTCTCAAGTGAAAGACAACTGTGCTCGCATTTATAAATATATCTTATAAACACGCGAGAAAGTTGATCAAATGAAATTGAAATTGAAAATGAATCCCCGTCTCCGTCTTTTGAAACTTATGCATTTACATATGAACAAAAAGAATCTTATGATTTTCGTCTCGGATGATTTAGTTTTTAATGTCTTGCAATTAATATAAAGCACATGAATTGTAATTACAAAATAGTCTCGAAAACTCCTGTGAATTCAATCATCATAAAAAGTTCAAATCAAAAGTTCAACACAAATGAGGGGAAATCTAAATGATTGAAAGCTTAATGTGTATTGTTTTTCTGTTTGGGGATGATTTTTCAGAAATAAAAAAATGAAGACCACCGTAGGAATCCTTCTAATGGCTACCCTCGCCGCTCTTGCCGTAAAAGAAGCAGTCTCAATGCCACCACAGTGCAGCCCTGAAATGCTCGATGAAGTGGAGAATAAGGACATTCGAAAATTATGTGAATTCCTCACCACATACACAGCGGCCGTGGAGCAGTACAACAGAGACCGTAAGTTATTCAAATAAACAACAAATACAGATACTATAGTAAACTTTCAATTCCACATGCAATGCCCACCGACAAATAACAAATATACATTCAGAAAAAGAAACGTTGGTGTTTTGGTTGAAACATGCTGATTTTGCTTTTGGTTGTGTAACCCAATATTCATGAGGAAGTTATAGAGATACTCAAAGCCTGGAAATTAGACAGAGATTCAACATTTTTTATTACATAGAATAGAAGAATTTGACGAGGAGTCAGAGAGGCTGTAGATTTTTGGAATTAATAGAGTTTTTCAAAGTTATGGGTTCATTATCAGTGAGAGATCCCGACATCATTCCCTATACTCATCCTACATTTTAAATAAAATTTGAATAAAATATTATAAACTGAATTTCCATGTGGAGTTTCACTAGATGCTCAGACTGTGTGTGATTGCATCTATAGCATTAGAATTTAGAATAAATTATTCTAATTCAAACTCAAACTCTCTCGGAGACTCTTTCTATTTATTTATAATATACACAATCAGTCTGCTCCGCCTGTCGTGGTTTCCGGATTTCACCACACAATTCAATTTTGTACTCGCAGAATAACTTTGAACCAATCACCTACAAATTATTTACAATGGCAAATGCATGCACACCGAGACGCGCAAATACGTATTTTGCAAAAAAATACGCTTCAGTCACTGATTTGCATGGATGATTTGAAAATGTTGTTTGGGACTCTTTTCAGTGATAACAACTGATTACACATTTTCCACTGGAAAAGTAAGTAAAAGTATACACGGAAATGGGACAGAGATTTTCTCCAGCTGCCTCAAAATAATAGTAATTATTATTTCACAAATCGTTGGAGCGTCGCCTCCTTCATAAATCACTCTCTCCTTCACAAATATATCTCTTCCTGTGGTATATGTAATTCGGAATTCCAAATTCGGAATTCAAAAACTGTTGACGTGTCTAGCCTAATAATAATGTATTCTATTATATATTACGAGGGGGCAAGTAACGAATTCCATTATTTACTCCACATTTTCTCCTTGAAGCATCTCAAACATAGCTCTAGATCCGAGTTCTGAACAAATGGAACTCAGAACTCGATTACAATTGTGTCTTTTGTGCATAGTCAAAAGGCCAAACTCAAATGTTGAATTTCCAATGGAGCTGAGTTGAGTTGAGTTTTCCATTTCGAGTACAAAAAGTATACTCCGGTTTCCATTCGATTTTTCGGCATGCATTTCCGTGGGATGAATGACAATTCGAATTACAAAAAATTCCATTTTGATTACCTTAGTGTAAAAAAAAATGCACACATTATTATACCTATACGACATAAAATTAGACGAGTCTACAAAAATTGAATGGCTTACTTTTGCATTACCATTATTAATTGACACTATGCAAATAATATAGAAGCCCATTCAAGACATGTGTGAACAGGAACTCACAACTCACCTCGAATCGGTATATCATCATTAATTTTCAAAATAGAAAACATAGAGAGAAAACATACTTTCCAAAAATTTATAAACGAATACATTATATTCATATCGTAGTAATTAGAATCAAAAGCATCATGAAATACGCACAAACTATAATGACTCGCTCCAATCCGAAATTTCATTTAATGAAATATAACCACATATGAACCGCAATTTTCTCGAAAGTCTCGTCATTCGTTAAAATAAACTAACCCTCGACAGCAATTCACAGCCATCATGCAAAATATAGGAAGAAACCCAACATAACACATACGAGTCTTTCACACACACTTGAAGTCGCATGTATTCTAACCGCTTAGTTTGTACATTTCTGGGGAAAATATACACATATATACAAATGTTTACAAACAAAAACAAATGGAATACATACAGAATTTTGGAAGACAAAAACAAAACCGCACATATGTACAGAGACATCCTCCACAATAGTTAATAGTATAATTGTTGACTTCGTATACATGGAACATCCAATTGAATGTGAATATTTACATTTGAGAATTTGTCCGTAATTTTCGCTCCGTTTGCGAGGATAACTGAAATTTTCTTGAAAATCGATTTCTATGATAAGTCTGACATTTTGTTAAGGAAATCAACACAAAACGTAGAAACATGGAGTTTTAACAATTTCTAATCTACAACTTATATACAAATACGTTCCAAGTATGAAAACAAAGAACTCAGACATGGTTTTTTTGTCTATGTGATAAAATTGATTCATTGAATTCATTGAATTAAAATATTCGAGGCTCCACTGCCTCATCATAGTCTAATAGTTTGTAAGAAAGGGAAAGCTGGTGAAAGGACGAAGTGAAAGCAAATTTCTCTATCAAGTAATACCTTTCTCGTCAAATGAAATGAAAACGGAATAACGACATACAGAACAGATATATATCTATACGATATATACCATACCGACTTGATTTTCATCGTATGCTACCTTTAAATATTAAATACTAGAAAATCTGTCTACACTACATATTATACTCAAATTGACATGCTTTTCAGAGTAAATGGAAACTATGTGGGGTAAACCACAATAGTAAACGAGTGTATCACATGTAACATATCCATGATTTCAATGAAAGTGCATTTGTATATGGTGAAGGGAAAGCTCTCATCACTTCACTTTTCAATTCCAGTGGAGATGCTCATGTACATTATGTAAAGCATGAGATTCAGACGTTCATGTTTCAGCAGCAGCATGGTGTATGAAATTATATGGATTTTGTTTGGAATTTTGTAAAAAAAAAAGAAAGAAAATGTCATGTTGAAAGGGACTAATTAGTAATTAGTTGGGGGAAAGAAAACTCTATGGTTTAGATGATATTTCAAAGAAATAATTAACATATTGGTTTTGATTGTATATTTTATTACAGGATCGGCCCGAGATCACTATGCTGGTCTCATTGACAACGGTGTGAAAAGGCAAGACGTCGACCATGTTTTCCTTCGATTCGGACGACGTCGTTGAGCCATATCTCAAAACTGAAAACAAAACAAAAAAAAACAAGATCCCTTCTTCCCCAAACTCTTCAAAAAAAAAAAGAAAAAAAAAATCTTCACTACGACAATGACAATTCTGATGAGGATGATATGATTAATGATGTAATGATATTATACATTAAATAGAAACTTAACGGGCCAAAACAGTCTGACAAAATACACACACAAAAGAAAAGATGAAATACCACATTTATTGATGATTCTCTGATGTCGATGCTAATGTTGTTATTGTTGTCGTCGTCGTCGTCGTCCTTGTCAACCATCAACTATAACTATCAATATCAATATCAAACTGTTTTTGTTTCCAACAAGAAGTTCCCTGCACCTCGTTTAGTTCATTATGAAGGCCAAGTGATTATTTCGTTGATTTCCATCATCAGAAATATGTCAAATGTCAAAAAAAAGAATGCAGAAAAGCTGATCTCATTTCTCACAGTTCCACAAGTATATTTCTTTTATATATTAAAATATTAACCCCCCTCATCAGGGGCTTTTGTTTCATTTTTTCTTTTGTGTGAATCCTTTTTATTTTATTTGTAATAGTATATATATAGATTTGACGAGAAAAAGGTCTCCTGTAAATAGATCCTTTGACGTTATTTTACCTGTAATTATTATAATGCCATAAACATTTTGTATGCACATTTTGTTGTAAAAAAACTATATATATACCCTGTAGATCTATATAAATACATATAGTAATATATAACTTATGAATTGCTACCTAAAAAGAGAAAGTATATTGTAAGATTATATATATATTGAAATCATTAAATATTAAAGAAAGAAAAATACATACATATATATAAAAGGAGCTGATGGTTGCAAACTGTTATATTTTAGCATTCCGTTCTCATTGTACATACTATAATGCAGTTATTATAAATCTAAAACTCGTCGTAAAACTCGTCATGTGCAAAACTAATAAAAACATTCAATATTATATATGATATTACTTGTACACATGTATCTGTCTTTGTATAAATCGTGTCTCTGAAAGATCAAAAACAAATCAAAATTACCTACAAATGATTATTAAACATTTTAAATTATGTTTTCATATCTAATAACAAAAACGCTATATATTCGTTTATTTTCTTGATATTTTTCTGCTGAGCAGAATGTTTTCACGATTCCACGCTATTACATGTATATATTTATGACTTTCTTCAATTCATTCTGATTTACATTGATAAAAAATAAAAGGCAAAAATCATGACTTAAAAAACTGGAATGATTTTATTCAAATGAGCTAAAACAAATGAAGTAGTAAAAAATATTTCCGGTCTAACAAAATGTTTAAAATTTAAGATTGATCAGAGCCCTGTTAAACTTTTTTTCGAGTTTTATTGTAAATATAATATATAAATGGCTGCTTATAATATATACAACAATATATGATCGTACATATATATATATATAATTAACTCTGTTGTGTGTATGTAGACTAGTAAATCATTGCATAATTAATTATGTTAATTTCCAACATCAATGTACACAATGTGCATTTTCTTAATATGCGACTTCATACGTACATCATCAGTTGTCATATTATAACTGCTTCTTACTGTTCATTGGTCAGGAATTTTCGAGCATTTCTCGAAAGGATTCATGAAAGTTTTACATATTTGTAGAGTTCACAATAAATATTTATTGATTCATAAATAGCGATTTCAGCATGTTGGACATAACAAGTTGGAGATTTCTGTCACGTTATTCTGACACGTTATTCTGACACGAAAGAAAAACAACTGACAAAAGTTTCATAGAATGACTCTACAAAAATAAAAATGACGGATAGGAAATAACCACGCATCAATGTTAAACCATCATGAGCTTGTTATTACTTTGACACAAATCGAATGTGAGCACAACAATAATTTCCTTTCATAAACAATGACGAATAATGATAAACACAAAATAAAAATCTTGTTCACAAGTAAAATGAGACTCGAAAATGTATTACATATTTACATTCTACAGGACAACAATTGCAATGAAGCTATTGAAATTCTACGAAATGTAATCTCACGTAAATATTGTTAGTTATTCCATTGAGGTAGTCGGTACACTATAATATGAGAATCCACACGCATTAATTAATAATTAGTAATTATGTATAAAATATTCGTATATCAGATTTCTTTAGCTTTCGCAATGGCCAGAAAATATTTCATATATATAGAAAATAGCTGAGTATATTTACACGGGTAAATAGTAAATAGAGGAACTATCATATTATTTCAATGACTCAAAAGGAGATTCCTATTTTTTTAATTTTAACGATTTTTATAATAAGTCTATAAGTACGAGTATGGCAAAATACGTAGCATTGTATGCTTGACTAAACGTAAACTTAATGCTATCACAAAAATGAATGGTAACCACAGGATTAAACAGGGTTGGTAGCTGTATTTCTTAATTAATTATGACAGCATTCATATCACACTAAAATTGTTTGACCATAAAGGGCTTACTTGGTTTGTGTTGTCCTTTATTAAAAAGGACTGGAACGGGACAACAAAAAAAACAGTTGGCTTCCACAGAATAGGGAAATATATCCCTAGTCTGTGCCTGGCTTCTAGTGCCGTCAACTAAATATGGATATTCATAGAAAATTGACTCGCGCATTCTTTCTCCTCACATTCAGTATCCTGTCGCACGCTTTACTCCTGGATCTTTTTCCAGTAGACAAGGTCTCCGCCCACATTTACTAAAATTTGACCCTGTAACAATACATTTGGTTTATGAATGTTTGAAATACAATCATACTAAATTGGTCCTCACTTTTTAATAAAAACATTTAAAATCACAAACTCACTTGATTCTTGTGCGGATTATGAAGAAGTGCAAGTTCAGTCATAAAATAGGAGACCATCGCATTTCCCCCCAGTGCAGACACATGAGCTCTCACAATTGCCAACACTTCCGCAATGAAATTGTGCACAAAACCACTTAGTCCCCCACTCTATAAAACATGATGAAAGGATAAACAAACCATCAGTTATTTCATTCAAGATTTATTAATATTAATAGATTACAAATTGCATAAGAACATACCTCTCGTACGCTAGTTGTTTCACGAATGAAAAAAAAGTTTAAATTCCCCAAATATTTCTCGATTTTTCCTCCAGGTATGTAAGATAGCGGTGTGATTTCGATGCACTTTGGTCGGCCTAACAGCTGAATCTAGGATCGACAAGACAAAATCATTGACATCCACAATTTTGAAAATGACGAGTAAACATTGATCACAGAAACAAAGAAAGAGAGATTTATTGCAGACATAATCACCTCAGATCTTAAGCCAGAGTTTGGAGTTGAAGACTTCATAGATGGAAAGCCAAGATTTGCACTCGATACATTACCACTTCCGGATGGACTCACATTAGTGGAACCATGAAGCGAAGCCGTCGCCGCTGGAGTTAAATGTACATCTGGAGTATTGCTTATATTAGAGGCACTTGTAGATCCGTTAGCTGTAGTGAGCCCTGCAGTACTACTGGTTTGATTTGTGGAAGGTCCTGGTTCTGCTACTTCCGTGGTCGCAACAGCATCATTATCCGTTGCAGCTTTTAAGAGTAATAAATGGCAAATGGTATCGTAAATAATTAATAATCTGAATAATCATAATGTACAGTCAAACGTTTAACCTTAAATTATAGTAAAAACAATTACCTATTTCTAGTAGCAATAGTATAAATACTTAACACTGATAAAACATAGATGGATGACTTACGTGTAACACTGGTAGCTATAGGCGTTTCTGGTTTTACCTTTTCTTCTAATCTCACCGCCAAACCTGCGTAGCGTGCAGAAAGAAATATTAAAATGTGTAAAATAATACTCTAAACTGTAATCAAATATTACACCTATACTGTTCAAGTTTCGTCAAAAAAAAAAAAATTGAAAGCATGTTTTTAATCACCAATTATAGATAATTGCATTTCATCCTGCTCAGGTAACTCCACACGATATCTCAACTTTGACAATACACAGGGGGAAATTCGTCTCAACTTGAATGCAACAGCCTTCAAACAAAAGACATTGTAAAATCCTCAGTATTTATTCACCAAATCGCTCAATAATACATATCAATGCAAAATTTTATTTTCCATATTTAGATGAAACTAGTTACATATAATCCTCTGACTTGTCTTTGCATTTCTAAATTGAGGGTATGAATATTGAAATACTGAACCAACCTGTAGAAGTTTATCGAAGTAATTCGTAAACTGTCTCAAAGAAATCAAAGGTGAGATTCGACAACGCCAAACTTGCGTAAACATTTGTTGAGAAACAACACGGTGATTTTCAAACCCGTGCAAAAGATTTATGTTGTTCATGTAGAATCCCAATTCCGGGCTTTGATCGATTAAAACTTGTATTATATCAATATCCTCAGCATCATCGACCTACAAAAACAATAATTGGTAAATAATTCATTTACATTATTAAAAAGTATATGCTGACTGAATTAATCAAGTCGGCTGCTTTTATTTAAAAAAGACGCACCTCCAAAACATATGTATCTTTGTTCCCAGTTGCCAAATCAATATCAGGCAAATCTTCATCACTGTTTTCAACATCCGAACAACCCAACTGGCTATCATTTTCTGTAGCTTGATAAGGCTAATTTAAAAAAAAAACACAATTCACGTAAATTTGATATTCAATTTATTCAGCTTCCTTTACAAAACAAACATTGTCAAGAGTAAGTAAACTAAAAAAAAAAGTCTTACGGGAGCGACATTCTTGAGGTTATAAATTTCCCGATTTTTTTCGTACACTTCTTGCACAACTTTTTGAAACTGAATGACTTTTTGTGAGTCAGTCTTGAGATTACCAGCACTAATTTTTGGAACACATGGAGGAGGTAAGCACGCAATGAAAACAGCCGTGCCTGTAGCTAGTCCCACCATTAACTTCTCTCCCAAACAGATTTGAACCTTTGATAAATCATTTTGAAAATTTAAATTAAATTTTTAGGTAACTGTTTACAATGTCATTATGATTGAAAGGAGAAACATACTGAAAAAACAGACCACCCATTACAGTGGAAAATGCTTTACATTTACATATTTACCTGTAGAGCAAAGATTGCGTTCATTCCACGAACTTTCAATTTGTTGATGAGACGACGGTGTAATTCATACTCGAGAAAAGGTAAACTATCTGACACTTCTTTGGCACTCACTTCACCTTTGCAATCTCTTTTTGGTCTGTACACTTGAGCTTGAATAAGACAACTTTTTCCGTAAGTCATGATTGATGGTGGAAGGTCCACAGTTGCAAGTAAAATATCCGGGACTTTCCCTTTCCTAAAAATGGATTCAGAATAATAAGTATGAATGAATTTGTGTTAGGTGCTGTACGGTGAATGTTTTTTTATCGTTCATTAAATACTGAGGAATGCCCTTACTTGCACAGTAAACATCTAGCCATTTTTACAGGGAAAGGGACAGAACTCTCAGAATAGGGAATGTGACACATACTGCAATTTGACTCTGCAGTTTCAGAAGAACAATGAGGCAACTTGGGAGCAGTACCTTTGCTATATCCCTGTACAATTTAGAATTTAATCATTATATTATTATCCATCATTTGAAAAAATGATTACTGATGCTCATTACAGCTCTCATTAACTTACATTTTGTTGACTACTCGTACTGTCAGTTCGTGCATGAGATCTTTCTTTGTCTACTCGTGGGCCTGACGTACTTTCAGATCCCGGAACTTTGATGACAGCTGATGGGACTACATCCACATTTTCACCTGTTACAATGGCAGCTGTTCCACTTGCGCTGAGAACACAAACGTCATCGCTAAAAGTTTACGACAATTTAACAAACAGGAGATTAACAAATTATTCATTATCGTATTTCAAGGAAGACGAATATTATTCAATTTTTAAGCTAAGCCCTTGCTAAAAAAATGTCAATAAATTACCCACCACATTGTCGTGTGCTCTTCATAACCAAGAACTACATTACAGCCAATGGCGCGGGCGTGTGATCTTATTTCCATTCGAATTTCAGTCCACCATGAATCTATTACATAAATGGATTTTGAATACCAATACATAAAAATACTAAATACTAAATACGCTCTTCTCATAAAAATGACTTTTCTTGCTTTATTATAAATAGATCTCACCACGGGATTCAGGCTCATCCAAGTTTGAGATTCTTTCCAAAAGTTTTACAGATCTGGCACTGACAGTACCCCCTGGAAAAATCACAGGATTATCAATTATAATGCAACGTACGAGTCATAAAATCTACTCTTTTTAACGTCTAATGGAATTTACCTAAATGTTGAATAAATCCAGCTGGTAGTTGATTGAGAGTGATGAATGGATACTCTAGCATCTCGAAATGATCAGCACTAATCAAGCGACGATGCGGTATGGGAGCAAAGGTCAGAGTTTTACCATGAGAACTACTTGCTAGAATTGTTGTTACAGTCGTTGCGTTTGTGGAAATTGCTGAAGAAAAAAAGAATAAAGAAACAAACGATTCTATTCTATTGAAATGTTTGTGAAATAACAAAAATATTCCCTCAAATTCTCTTCATCTTTCTCTTTCTATATGTACGTAGATCACAGTAAAAAAAAAATCTTACGTTTTGGTGTTTGACAGAGATCTGATTCAGATGATCTACGATTGATAAAGCTGACAGTGGTACTAGTGGATTTTGTCGGTGAATTTGAAATGAGTTTATGTGCAGCCCCCGAAATTGGATTGTGTGTAGAGGTGACAACATTGATTGGACGACTGAGTCCGGTGGAGGTACTTGTGGAATTGTTGAGCTGGGTATTTCTACTGACTGTAGTCACAGGAGCCGGAGGCAAATTGATACTAGACGCATTCGTAATGCTACTTAAACTCACATTTACAATTGCATTGGAAACAGTAGTAGTAGTAGCAGTGGAAGTAAAATTGGTAGTAGTAGTAGTATTGGACACTGTAGCATTGATAAAACTGGTAGTAATATTATTAGGGGAGCAGGACTTTTCAGAGGTTTCCTCTGGTATGGGTGACCTATGGGAGGAATAAGGTGAATAAGGTCCATTCTCATCTTTCTGATTGATACCATGCACACTCGCATTGCCAATACATACTTTGTCATCATCATCAGACAGAGCAAAAGCAGCAGTCCGAGCGGATTTACTTTCAATATCCAAAGTGAGCTGCTCTTTTGTTTTTTGATAGGCAAATGTGGATTTCAAACTCATTCCATGACTGCTGTCACTTAAACTACGATTATGATGACAATAACTAGATCGACTCGCAAATTTGCTATTGCCACTACCACTATCACTACTGTTCTTATTTTTATTCTGACTATAGAAACCAGCTAAAGGACCACGACCAATTTGATTATTCATATTATAGCTCTGTGGTGTTTTAGTTTTCAATAATACAGGAGGAGGAGGAGGAGGAGGTGCGGTAGGGGGTGGAGAATATCGTGTTGAATAACAATAAGAACTATCACTTTGACCACCACCAACAAATCCCAAACCGCTACTACTGCTTGAATTATTAGTCATATTGCCAGTACTTGTACTAGTAATGGAACATGTCGAGTCTACTTTGGAAACCCTACAACATGGATCCTTTCCTATTTCAGAATTATTAATATTTGTATTCAATATTCTAGGCACTATTTTTTTATCGCGTTTTAATAACAAAATATGACGATTAGTAGTCGTAGAGTCTTTAAGATTTTCCCTCATAACAATCAAGTTACAACTGCTACTACTACTGCTGCTACTACCACTACTACAACGGCGGCTTGTACCAAGAGAAACTTTTTCATTTGATTTCAATATCTGAGTATTAACATTATTATGGTCATCATCATCATTTTTATTAGTATGATTAATTTCACTGTTAGTCGTGTCAGTCGTGGAAATGTTTTCTTTCTTTTTTGGTTCATAGACAAGCAAAGCATCAGCACTAGAAATGTATAAATTTAAAGGCTTCTCCATACCATACCCCAATTCTTTCATAGCTTTAATGACTACAGACGTTGACTCATCATCCGCAAGCTTATTAGCATGCAAAATATCATTCTTAATCCACATGTCATCATCATCATCATCACCATCAGCATTTTTATTATCATTTCCAGAAGCTTTCAAATCCATACTACTTGTTGTAGTCGCCATGAGTACATTTTTTGACGGTGCTTGTAAATTGGAATCTAGAGCATACGATTGATCCCTACTACTAATATTATGTGCATCGTGTAGAGTAAGATCTAAACTATTAATATTTGGAATAGGTGAACTTTGAGAATTTCGAGGTAAACTTTCAAAAGAATTTGAGTCCGTATCATCTTCTGCATCAAATACAAGCTCAGATTGAATTGAAGGAAGGCTATCAAGGGATGTTTCATCCAAAGAAAAATTCTCACTATTACATCTTTGAAGTGTCCCATGAAACTTTTGACGACGTCTAAAAATACCACTTTTGGGTTGTCTGTACTGTTGAGGTTTCTCACTTGACAAGGATGCTGTATCATAATCCTTACTATTTTCTCCAACTAATCCTTTTCTTTTTCTAAAAAATTTAACAATCTCATTTTTAAATGTGTCTTTTCCTTTGACATTGCTGCTCCCAGCAACTTTTTTACTATCAGCAAAATGCATAGTTGCCCTCTTTAGTAACGACGTTTTAGAATATTTATCTTTTTTCTTGGATCCTTTTGGCTTTCTCGGCACTAATACTATATTACCACTACTATTTTCCTTTGTCATCATTAACTGTTTATCACGTGTTGTCACAATATCCCCTATACGATCTATTTTGTTACTTTCGGATGAAGATAAAGACTCTCCTCCTGTGTGGAATTTCACTTTCTCAACAATAACAATCTGACTATTATTATTACTACTACTAGTATTCGTCGCATTATTGTCATACGATTGAAATATGAGTTTGGATTTACATTTACTATTTGCGCTTTGCATTGAAAGGTCTACTCCACTTTCATCTTGTTTAATATTGCCTGTAGATGAATCAGTAGTACCGGTGGTGGTAAATTCATTTGTTAAATTGACAGTACCATGATGATGTTGAACATGATCATTCTCTTGTTTTATCATATTGCTTTGATGATTATACATTCCAGATAAAAAGCTACTTGCACTATTATTCAAGCGTAAAGGTAGAGAAGTTTCATGCAAAAGAGGCATGCGACAAGGAAGAGTAGGAGGTAAGCAGTTAGTAGATGAAGAGGAAGAAGCAGAGTTACACATATCTTGGTTTAGGAACATTGTTTCAGGCATGCTATGAGTAGATGTGGGAACCCGGCTCCCTGTGCGTTTAGAACGACTAGTTTTTGACAGCCTAGAAGGGTGTGAGCTGAGGGGTATTAGGAGAAGATGATCATCCACTGATTGACACCTAAGAAAGAATAATAGGAAAATTCGTCCATTTGCCCCACTGTGGTAAAATTAGATAAATAATAATAATAATGGTATACATTTCAAATAACCAACTAATATAGCACGAAAATCATAAAAATATAAACGCCACCAACAAAATGAAACATTACGTACGCACAATTTACAACAAACAAAACATGGTACAAAACAACTACATTTACTACATGTATAATGTTTATATACATACATTATAATACAGGACTAAAGTCTATAGTAGATTCTTTAAGTATCAGTCTTTAACCTGGAGTAATTACAAGGTGTCAAAAAATACAGGAATTACCAACGACGACTCTACTAGACACGTCAAAGGGGGCTTTCATAATAAAATTACTTAATTACGTAAAATTGTCGTAATCGTTCTTGTCGTCAAGTATTAAGTATATTTATATATAAGATTGACATGAAAATATTCCCCGTGATAAACCCGGAACCCATATTATTAGGACTACAAAATTTACACTTTTTACATATACAGCTCAATGAGTATGGTACTTTGGATACAGAGAGAGAGAGATAGATAGGATAGAATCACCACATTTAAATATTCATGCTTTTCAATTAAATAGATAGTAGAGACAGAGAGAGAGGGGGGTATGTGTATACGCTTGGCAGTTTTTCAAAGAATGAATTTAGGCGGAAAGAATACAGATAGATTAAGAGTCTTTATACAAGAAACATTTATATTGTACATGGAGAATAACGTTGACTGACACTGACAACTGAAATGTGCATTATGCTACTAAATATACTTTGTCCTTCTCGAATCTCAATGACTTTTTTCTAATTTCTCTTGCTATTATAGTTTTTATGTGCTCTCCTTTTGTATCGAACTAGACTCGAATGTTTTTCCTCAAAAAAAAAAAAAAAAAAAAAATGATGTGAAGAAAATGTTTTTTTAACTCATTTGGAAATTATCAAATATTTAATTTGAAAATTAAATCAAATGAAAAAGTCAAAAGATGAGTGGTTTTTTATAAAAATTTCTAGATATTTTCGGGTAAAGTATTTTACCAGTTTTACATGGAGATACCACAATAATAATATGCAAAAACAGGACAAATATATATATATTTACTTACTCTCGTGAAGCTCCATCCAGTCCGGAAGGAGAGAGCTGACTTTCGTATTGTTTTGTAAGTGTTGCGGCAGTTCCGATTCCTCTTACAACAATTCCCGATTCACCCTCCAAGTCAAAGCATTGTCTATATCTGTAAATATATAGAAATTCGTAATTTGTAGTAATATTTATGTTGTTTTTCACGTTTAACACGTAGGAAAAACATTCAACAATACATAATCGTGATTATTCATTATTCAGTTACCCTATGACTGCATTTCCACCTAATTCTAAAGCTTTCAAACCAACACGACGTTGGACTTCTCCAGAAAGTTTAGAAAATAAAGTCTGTCTTGCTTCATTGGAGGCACGAGGTGTCCGAATTTTATCAATCCATTGATATTCTGGGTCATCGTTTACAACGAGTTCTTCAACAAATCCATGGATTGAATGAGCAAAAAAACCATCTGGTACAGCTTGAGCTATATGTAACAAAAATAAATCGATACTTATATTATGTATATATACATGAATACATTAAAATTACAAGAACATTATTACTCTGGTCAGTTGACTTACTGAAGAAAAATTTAACACCACATGATGATTGACGAAATTTATTGAGGTCCGAAAACAATTCAACTTTAACGACAAGATTAACCTGAAATTTAATTTTTAATTATTAATTAAAGGATAATGAATTAATGAAAAATTTATA
This sequence comes from Gisinianus flammeolus, assembly GCA_034699125.1. NCBI lineage: Eukaryota > Metazoa > Arthropoda > Collembola > Symphypleona > Katiannidae > Gisinianus > Gisinianus flammeolus. The sequence continues at coordinate 43,663 of JAIUND010000173.1, read as the reverse complement.
ATTCAATATTCTACACAATTTAAATTATCATATTATTTTTCTTGTTTTGCTTTTAGGCTGAAGATAAGAAGAAATTCCGTGGAATAATGAGTATGGCCAGACTTTTGAAAGCAAAATGGTTAGATCATCATCCAAATTTTGATAAAGAGAAGAATACAAGTGAGTAAAGTCATATGTATAGATATATATTACATATTATGCCTGAGTGTTGGTCTAGGTATTATCCCTACTGTTCACCTTATGTGCAGGTCATATTTATCTATGGAAGTGTGGCCACACTTTGGATGAACTTGATGAATTTGACATGCACAGATGTCAAAAAACAGCTATTGGATGGAGTAGCTGTGTATGATCACATTATTATGTTGATGCAATCATTAATTTATGGAACTGGTTGTATACTAGTCTGCGCTCACATATGTGTGCACACATGATCATGATCATGTAAGTACCTACATTTTTAACTATAAATCATATTACATTTAAAAGTATGTATGTATTTTATTATGACTTTAATAAGTACTTTCGTTCTATTTACAGGGACATATAATGGACCCAGCAAATGCCTACTTTCTTATTCCTCCGTATAGAGGAAATGGAAGGAAAGCAGCAAGTGCTCTTGGATTGAGGATTAAACGACTTTTTGTTCGTTACTGTCAAGATGAATATAATTCTCATACACAACATACGACTGTCTACATAACAAATCATACTCCAATCTTCCCTTGTTACAATTACTCAATGGAAGTTCTTGAGAAAGTAGCAGAACTCATCGCTTCAAATGATATTATTTTAGAGGAAGATAAAGTTTTGGAGAGAATCGTGGATGCTCAAGTGACTCGACTTCCTCATGGAACAGTCATTCATGATACGAATGAAGTTGTTTTAATTGATGTCTATGTAAGTTGAAATTAAATTAATCGATATCCAATGTACCATTTCGATATTGTACGTTTTGGAATCGCTCCATAATATTTGACTCGTTTCGTTTTTGTTTTTGTACTATTATTATAGTTTCAATTCACTCAAGATGATTCTGAAGATCCTCAAGAAGAAGAGGATAGTGACGGCGACTACAATTCAGATGAATACGAGTCGGAATTCGATGACTGATGCTATGAGAATTCGATAAATAATAATAGATTTACCATCTACATAAATTATTGAATATTGAATAAATAAATTAGAATATTTATTGGATTACTTCTCCTCTGATCCCATGCATCGTATCATACACCGGAATCCAACCAGATATCAATTTCCCAGTAGAGTCTGAAAAACCACAACAAAAAGAATACTTATGAAATATGAGTACATACATGTATGTACTTATGTGTAGAGTAATAATACACACTTACTTAGGATGACGAATGGTGTACATATAAAATAATTGTATTATTACCTTTTGATTTTGAAGATGTGAGTAATAATGGATTCAGATCTAAATAAACTTTTCCAATGGCATCGTTGGCAGAGTAAGTATCATGATCCATTAGACGTATTTGTAGAGGTTCGTCTTGAAGTTCCTGATCATCCATCTAAATCCAACAAAAAATATGAATGTACTTACAATAATCATGTGTATTGTTGTTGTTTGTATTTCATTTTTATAATATGTATAGTTTTTAGTTACCTCAAATCGAAACCATTCAGAATCCCACTGCGGATTCAGGGACTTTCGACACACTTCCGTCTTAAAAGTCGTACTTCCCAATTTAACTTCCACATATGCATCTGTCGTGTCATTTGATCTATCCATGATCGGCAGATTCCGCCCAGCAACAATTTTCACTTTGACTTTCCCAGGCATCTTATTATTATTTACTTGTATTAAGGAACTTGAATTGAATTAACTTTAAATGCGCTTTTGTATACTGGAAAACTACTGCAAGATCTCTTGCATGTAAGTTTTTATTATTAGATTCATCACTGAGATTAACTGACTACATTGATGAGATTCTACACGAGTTGTTATTGATAACAACCTGATTAAATTAAAAACATCTCATTTAAGTAAGTAACGTAGATTAATGCGGAAACACAACCAACACACAAACATACCACAATACAATCGCCGAGTCTCAGAATGCAGTCATATACACACTATTTTATTTTCCCGCAGTGCAGTTTCTCCTTTTTCTGCATTGATTTAGTATATTAATGTAATTAACTATATAATGTAAATGCAAATGCAGGTATACATATTATTTTGTCCTAATTTTACAATTTTAGTACGCACGAAAAGAATTTGGTTAATAAACTTCGAATTTTATATGAATAAAATTACACCAATTCATTGAACAAACATGAAGCATTGAAAATCGTGTGGGATCTTTCAACCAAACCTCGTGCGATTCGCAAAATCAAAATCACACAATCCTGTGTGTGTCCTCAACATTTTGTTTTGAAAAAAAAAGTTTGTTAATTGTAGTGTAATTAAAATGTATTGTGTGATAACAAGAGTGTAATAACTCATAATACTTGTGTTTACTTGTTTTATGTGACCCACAATTTGTGCGGAAATCAAAGTGAAAAGTATTACATATAATAATACAAAAGTGATTCAAAATGAATAGGCGACAGAATAATCAGCTTCCCAATAATTTACCTCAATTACAAAATCTGATTAAACGAGATGCAGAGAGTTACAAAGAAGAGGTAAGCTATTATAATTAGTAACTGATTAATCATACATAAGTTATGTAACATAACTACAAAAATGGTTGTTTGTATATTGCTTATTATAAAACCCGTGTGTATTTAGGATGGAACATTTATCTATCAATAATTAGAGGACAAAAGTCAGGAAAATAACTTTTCTAATTGATGTTCGGCATAGGTGTAGTCCTTCTTTAATCAATTTTTTTGCAAAAGCAAAACGGGCAAAAGTTTGTCAGGCTCTACCGAGATTTGAACTCGGATCGCTGGATCACCCTTCCATTGGCTTAACGCCAATGCGTACATTCAGAGTCCAGAGTGCTAACCATTACACCATAAAGCCGTCGTCGAATTTTGCCCCCTTTAATGGCTTCTTCAACTATCGAAATTTCATGCGACATTTTACCTGTCCCGACTTCCTATTTGCACCGAATGCTGCCCGTGTCCATCCGTATATGTCTTGTTAATCATTTGAATTGAGAATTCGAAAATACTTGCAAGTTTGATGAATCCTTACATTAGATTCTATGTATATGTTTAATGATTAGAGTTACAAATCCTCAAATTATCATGTCTCCTAATGTCCTTTCATTTTTGTATTTCAACTTCAAATTTTCAACTTGTCGGATGCTTATTATATTTGCTCTTTATACAAAGTTCTCTCTGCTCTAAAGCTCGATAATTGCTATTCCTGCTTGCATTATCGTAAACCCGACTTCAATGAGAAGAATGGGCCAAACGAAAGTATCTACTTGCCACTGCCACCATATTTAAAGTTTCAATTTTTCCCTTGAAAACATACAGGAAAAAGCCCGTGTTTTTTAACCCGTGTTCACCGGCAAGTTAAAATTCCAGTTTTACTTTCTTGTCTTACAATGTCCCCCTAAAAATGAACGCTTGAAACTTTAATTCGCCGGTGAACACGGATTAAAAAACACGGGCTTTTTCCTGTATGTTTTCAAGGGAAAAATTGACACTTTAAATACGGTGACAATGACAAGCATGTTGTTTCGAGGAAAGTCCTCGCACTGGACAACTTGAGACTGAAATTAGCACAAGTGCTTGGCTTTCATCGTTATTATTCCAATTTCGCGTATGGTGATAGTTTGGAATAAAAACCGATTTTATGAGGCCATGGTTGAATTGTATGACTCACGATCAGTAAAACAGAAAACTCCATGCTAGTTGTATAGTCATTGTATTCCTCTCATAAAAAAGGCAAAGGTTTTTTTCAAAAACTCCATTTCTACTTTGTGTTTTAGTCCTTTTGGACAGTGTTTTTCTATTAACTTACTGTATTAATGTGTGTGTGTTTTCCTCTAAATTTTCAGTTTGTGCAACAGTTGGAACATTTTGAGGCATTACTTCAAATATTTAGCTTGAGACCCAATGAATTCAACAAGGGATTGGATGAGCTCCTCATGTTTTTGGCTCAGGTCAGTAATTTTTAACACTATTGAAATTTATTTAAATATAAGATCACGATATATGTTTAACTCATTGTTCTATATATGTGACAGGTTTCCTTATGCTATACGAAAGAGCTGGCTAATTATCCCCAAAAAGTAATTAATATTTTGGAAAAATTTGCAAGCGTGATGGATCCTGACATCAGAATGGTAAGTATTTACACAATTTTATTTTTTTCAGTATTTTTCATTGGCATTATAACGTGCATTTTACAATTATTTGTTGTTGTTTTCTTTCAGACAATGTGCCGAGCATTGATATTACTGCGAAATAAAAACTTATTGGAACCAACTGCTCTTCTAGCCTTATTTTTCAAGTTGTTACATTGTCAAGACAAAGGATTACGCAAGTTTTTGGAGACTCACATCATAACGGATATCAAAAATTTGAATTCAAAGCATAAGAATGTCAGGTTGAATACCGTAAGTTTACACATTACTAAATTTGACTAAATTTAAAGTTTTCATTCTATTATTTGATTTTGTAGACGAGGAATTAATCGAAATGATTCCTCTATTTTTTGTAGATCCTTCAAAATTTTATGTTCACCCAGGTGAAGGATAGCAATGTAAAGGCAGCAAAAATGTCCTTGGTAAGTAATTTATTTTTTATTTGGTTTCCTATTGTGCATTAAATTGATAGCAATTATTTCTAGATCGTCGCAATTAAAATGTCGTATTTTTGACCTTTTACTTTTTTGACACAAACTTAAGTAATATTGTGACATGGAACATTTCTTTCTTTTTTTTGGCAATCGCTTGTGTTTTAATTACGTGTATTTTTATGAAAATCAATGAATGAACGATTGCGGTTGCACAGAAATATCAACAAATTATAAACTTGATGGCCAGCCTTCCGTTCTTTGTCATCACATGTATTTACATAAAAAATTAGTGAGCTTAGACTTGGACACGTTTGTACTTTAAACTTGCGGATACAATTTTTTGAAATAGAAAACTAATTAAGTAATAAATCCATCTATAGTTGAACGTTGAATTGTTTTAAAGCATCTTTGCAGTATGGAAATTCTAACATGAGGAAATTCCTAGTAATTATAATAAGATAAAAATCTATCAAGATTCCCATGCATAGGCAATTCTTATTGCATATTGTAATATTGATAAAAGACAATAAGAGTCATTCGCCTTCGCATTACGTGGAGAAAGTAATTGTAGTATCCAAGGGCAGGAGGTTCTTTTTGAACACGGAACGAGAACTTATCAAAATTGGTAAATGAATAGCAATGAAGGTTATTGAACGGGAATTGCACTATTGGAAATGATGGGAAATTATTACGTTTAATTTTGTTGTTGCTGTCTTTATAGAACATTATGATTGAACTTTACCGGAAGAATATATGGAATGATACCAAGACGGTGAATGTGATTGCAAGTGCTTGCTTCTCCAAAGTTACCAAGGTACGTACATACACGATTTATTTATTTCCGCATTTATTTGCCTTGGTTATTGATCCCATGACCATTGTATAAGTAAATTAAATACTTTCACCACTACTATACTACTTGCGGTCAGTGGCACAAACCTTCAACCCACTCCAGCTCAGTTGAGTTTCATGTACCTTAATCGTATGAATTACCAAAAAATTTAAACTAGCATATTTGTGTGTACAAGGAAGCTCAATAAAGGGAACGGGCAGTGAACTTGAGATACATATCCATAAATGAAATGTACAATACTGTGTGAGTATGTACTCCTTCCGCCAACAGAACCAATCTACTAAATTGAATAGAAAGTTTCCATAAATGCGTTGTTTGATACTTTCTCTTGGTTTTAGCACCCAGTACAATGAACTTGAGCAATTTCTATCAAGTTCCTTTACAATGACTGGCAGAAGATACTTTTAGATGTACTCATTTAATTCTTGCGTTTTGCCCGATACATATTCTTTCACTGAAACGGTCACATGCTAAAAAGGTTGCGTACTTTTATGACAACACTAAGTGGCAGATTGTTCATATATGCATATACGTGTCACTTGGAATCGGGATTGCTGTGTGTTTAAGTGTAATCTTATTTGACCTATTAAATATTAATGCTGTACAAATCCACCGAGTTCATGGCCATGAATGATGGACTGTCCCAGTAGTACGAACTTCATTCAACTATCTTTCCTTTCTTATTGTACTTAAATTGTTTACTATGCAACGATATTGTATATCGATTATTTCGGTAGGTAAACGATCTGACCTGAATACATGGTATGTAACTTTTTGAAATATATATATATAGAGAATGCTAAAAGAGGATGACTACTTACTTCATCGTACGCACGTAATTGTATTTTCTGGAACGCCTCTCATCATATGTGATAGTGTGTTTGAACTGTATCACTACAGCTGATCATCGATTCCGTTAAGTATATACAAATGTGTCAACATGTTGCGTCGTGCATATGTGTGACGGTATTTGTTTTTACTTTCCTTCACCAGCTGAGCGTATGTGTATTGTGTAATGTACTTTTCTCTCTCTCTCTCGAGGTGAAAGCACCCAATCACAATGGAAAGTTTGAAGTTCATGTTAGCCTTGATAAATGAATTAATTGAATTAAGAGCTTCCCGGGTCAACAGCTTCCCAATGATTGGTGATTCAGAAGTGATACTTCCACGTCGTTTCAGTTCAGTTTTATGAGTCTTATTTCACAGTAATCTTACAAATTCGACTTTCAGTATTTATCCTGTTGATTAAATTTTAATGAACTTTCTCTTTCCAGCATCTAAATTAATGTATTGATTTTCAATGTTTTAAAGAGTGTTTCAATGTACGTACATAGTTTAAATCTGTAAAACAGATTCTGTGACAGTCGAGTTTCTCCTTCTATGTTATAGTTTTGTTTTAAATTTGTAAACAATTAAGCCGAGTCTATAGTTGAAAAGGTGGAAGCTCATTAATTCAGTGGATTTCTGATGCAAAGTTTTTGGGAATTGCTTGGAAATTCAAATCAAGTTTTGTTTTATTTTCCTTGTGCTCTATGCATTATGTATTTTACTTGTTGCTAAAAGGCTATGTGTAAGTATGCCTATTTTATTTTGGTACACACAATGAACAGTCGTCAGATAAATAGTTGTATGCAGCTCGTGAATTAGGATTAGTAATTGGTATGTACTCCCAGGATTTTCCAAAGTTTCGAGAGGAAAAGAGAAAGTAGGAGAAAGCAAATGCATTGAATTTTGCCAAGTTTCGGGTGAAAGGTGGTTTATTTTCAGGATTCCAGGTCGATATTTTGCATTAGAATTTTGCACTTCATATTCATATTTATAATACGAAATACTAGTAAAGTTGGTATTTGATGCAGTATTTATAGTATAAATTTTATACGAAGGATTTTACTTCAACTGGGATAATTCCAAGAAAATAATATTAAAACATAGCCCTGTGTTGACAAATGTGTGCTCACGTGGGGGCATAAATGCATACTTTGCGTTTTTCAACTTTATTTGAGTGAGGATGATAAAATATTTACGAAAGCACATGGAGATAAAAAAAATATACATGATGAATTAATGAATATAGTCCTTTCTGGGTTATGCTTGTTATGGCATGGTATAGAATTTCATGAATTCATTTGCTGTAGTTGAAGGTCAAATTGCAATCATTTTTTTTTATAGAAAAATACATAAAGGATTTCTAACGATGATTGCAGTCTGTATATATGTATTATGTATAATTATTTATTTACAGGTGATGGTGACGGCGATTCAGTTCTTTCTTGCGACGGAAAGTAGTAGCAAATCTGACAGCGAGTCTGATGTAAGTTGTATTTAATTTGAACCTCCTTTCAATTATCAACAACATCTTCAGTAATTATAATTAATTTATTGATTGATGACAAGGAATTTTAATTGCGCTGCATGGTATTGATTTTTATGTGATATAAAAATGATTTAATAATTTGCATGTCCTTGTATAGGATGATGGGCCTAAAACAAGAGACGTGATGATGGCTAATAAAGTAAATAAGAAAACGAGGAAACGTGAAAAAAATCTTACGAAAGTTAAATCTCTTGTAAAGGTATGTAGTATTATTATAAATATTATATATTATCTGTAGAATCACATTACTGTTCCCCTTTTATTTATTCGTTCCCGTACTGTAGAATGCTTGGAATAACATTTTAGAATTACTTATGAAATTCTTTTTTTTTTTTTGTTGTAGAAAAAGAAGAACAAAGGAAATGCTCCAGTATTCAATTTTTCAGCTCTACATCTCATTCATGATCCACAAGGTAAAAACTGCAAAGGTTTAATTTAGATTGTACTTTGCTGATTTCATAAAATGTAAACAATAAGTGGAATACCCGGAGAACATGCGTTGTATAATAAGACAGAGGTCATTGATTCTTTGAGTAAATTTGGGGGCTTTGATGGTGACGCATCGTTGTATATCCACACATTCTCTGTCACCTGTTTTCATACGTATTTTATAGATATTTTTAGCACGCTCTCAGCTGTTTTGCAGTAGCAGAGTGCGTATAGTGCACACATTCATGCAGCATATAGTTGATGTGCGTATATTTGAGGAATGAGGAAATAGACCTTATACTGTTTGACGTTAGAAATTAGTTTTACTCCGAACCAGAGTATTCTTGATCCTGAAATGAAAGGGTTGGAAAGATCAACACAATTCACAATCGTCCCACGCCAAGTCCAAGTGCATGTAAGAAGAAGAGCAGCCAAAATTTAAAGAGTATAGTGGAATTTATTTTGGCTTGGGTATACATGCAGATTACTTTTTTTACTATCTGTTTATTACATCATCATTCCTCTTATTATACGGAATGCTATATGCTGAATAATCGAAAGTTTTGGTAATGAATTGTGAGCAGCGTCGGCAGACGACATGGAATGCCTTTGATTTGGAAAATTTTCGAGAGATGATCATGTAAAAAATCGAAATTTGAAGTATTTAGTTATATTTAAAGTCCTGAAGATTGTCGACATTTATTTCAACCCTTTTTAAGTGTATGTACAGGAAATGGCTTGTTGGCAAGAATTACAAAATACACATATCAGCGAGATATTTTTTTAAAACTTTTCCGTTTGTGTTATTTCATTTCAGCCTTTGTAGTAAAATTATCATCACGTGTGTTTTAATATTTAGTTTATTTTCGGTATACATAGGCATTAACCTCATTGAACTTTTTCTGTTTTAATATAGGATTTGCTGAGATGCTTTTTAAACAAATGGAATCTATGAATGAAAGATTTGAAGTTAAAATAATGACTTTGGACTTGATTTCCCGTTTGATTGGCATTCATCAACTTTTGCTTCTGAATTTTTATCCATTCATTCAACGATTTCTCCAGCCGCATCAAAGAGGTAAGTTTTTTCCCCGCAAGTTTTAGCGTGTAATGAGTTATCGTGAACCATTCACAGCGACTGCATATGTTTATATTCATTACTGAATTTCTCGTGTTTCACAGAGGTGACCAGGATATTACAGTTTGTGGCTCAAGCATCACATGATCTAGTTCCACCTGATGTAAGGGAAATCATTTTTAATATGTACATTTTTTTAATCAGTGATTTATGCGAAATATTTTTTTTTTTAAAAAGGGATTATAAAACCATTTAATGTTTTGTTTTTACTTTAGGCACTGGACTGTGTACTGCGATGTTTAGTAAACAATTTCGTAACTGAAAGGAATTCTGGAGAAGTTATGGCTGTAGGTTTAAATGCTATTAGAGAAATATGCTACCGTTGTCCTTTGGTTATGAGCCGCGATTTATTACAAGACTTGACGCAGTACAAAAAGTACAAAGAGAAAAGTGTCATGATGGCTGCAAGATCCTTAATTCATCTTTTCCGTGATGTCAATCCTACAATGCTACATAAAAGAGACAAAGTTGGTCCTTTTTTCTATATGAAAACATTTTTGAATGCAAGTCGGACTTGTCAAGCCTCTTTGGAGGAAATGTCTTTGATGTTATTTTTAATGAGGTATTGTTTTGATTTTTAGGGAAAACCAACTATAGCTACTATCGAAAGACGCTTCAAACAATATGGAGAAATGGATGCAAAGGACTACATCCCTGGGACAGAAGTTTTACTTCGAAAAGACGACCAATCAGGGGTGAGTGTTGTTTACTCTTGGTCATTGCTCTCTGTTTCTCTTGAAATTTCAATTTATTCTTTAGTTGCTTTGATGGCAAATTGAAATCAAAGTAAAATATCATAAAGTAAAGCGTAAACTATAATATTCCTATATTTAACACTGCACGTTTTGTATGTAATTTAAATTAAATTTAAAACATAGTTGCTCCCATTAAAAATGCAAAATTCTGTCATTCGTCTGCTTATTGCTCCCGACCAATAAACTGTTGTCGTATAATCACTTCCAGCTTGTGTGACAGCAAACGAAATGATCGCGAGTAACCTGGAAAAGCATGGCCTTGACTACTCGTAGCGCATTCATTCTATGCGAAGCTAATTTAAAATTATTGATTTTGTTTTTGCACTGTAGTACGAATATTTCCTTTTTTTTTATTTGCCCTTCTTTTATGACAAATACACTCAAACACGTGAAGTGCAATGGCATGCAAATATTGTCACGCACCCATGAAATAATTTTTATTTAACGTGTGACGATAGTAAAACATATATGTAAATAACACAATTCCTGTGCATACCTTAGAAAATGTGTCACTTGGTTCTTTTAACGAACGCAATATAAATATGGTCGAAATATTTTTGAAAAATTGTACTAATTACTATTGGTCCCTTGTTTACCTTTTATATTTCAGAGTGAAGATGATGGATGGGAAGAGGACGCCGATCCGGATGGAAGTGAAGGGGAAGAGTGGGTAGATGTATCCCATTCAGAAGGTGAAGCGAGTGAAGATGAGGAAGGTGATAAAGATGGGGATGAGATAGTTATCGATCCTGTGGAACAAATGAGACAAGCTAAAGAGATTGCAATGACTACAATTTTAACCGATGAAGATTTTCGAAGAATGGAAACATTACAAATGCAAAAGGAAATTGTTGGGGCGAAGAAAGGAAGTGCAAAGAAACGAAAAGCCACGGATTCTATCAACACTACTATAGCAGCGCAAGTGTGAGTATTGTTTTTATTATAATCAGCATTATACACAAATACTTGTGTATGTAAACTGTATTTTGTTCATCAACGTAAAAATACAACATCAACGATTGAATACTAAAATATAAATTGTGTTACCATGTTATGTTTTTAGGGGAGAGCTTGTTGATCTTGGCGCTATCGAGAATATCCACAAGAAACCGCGTCATGATAGAGCTTCTAAGATTGAAACTGCTATGGTAAGTATTCATTATTAGAAGTAAATTATTGCTTTATTTTAAAATATACAAACATGGGATATTTAGTATACGGCGACACACGCGTCTCATTTCTTTTCATTTTTGGTGTTGAAAATATTGGAATATCTATAAAAAAAAGTTGAATAGGTATATGGATTCTATTACAATTATTAATTGATAAAACCTCATAAGGCGTAGTCTACAGGTAGTTCAGATATTTCTCGTGAAATATGTCTAAATATATTTCCTAGTTCAATGTCCAATGTATCATGGCTATGTATAACAGGTTCAGGTTGATGTTTATCAAAGGATTTGTACAAGGTTATTTGCCCTTCATGTACAAACACCGGCAAAGAAAGTGCAATTCACATATGGGAGCTACATGTAGGGAAGAGCAATAAAAGACCGTGTAAGTGAAAACGTTTTCTACTTTCACTGCCTGTGAGCAGCGTTAGGTTTGCTTTTCCTTTCCTATAGTTCATTGAATGGGGCAAGTTAGTACAGTACAGCCGCAGTAGGGAAATGCATACAATAGCATTGTATTCAATGCTTTGAATAGGTAGTGTGAAGTTTTCAGTAGAGGAGTATGCAAATGAAATGTTAAAGAGGAGAGAGAATAGTGACTTCATACATGGAAGTATCATGGAAAATTGTTATTATACAATCTGGTTTTTGTTTTCTATGTGATTTTGTTTATAGAAAGGACGAGAGGATCGAGAGAAGTTTGGTCGAAAGAAGTCTAAGATGAATCCTACATCCAGTACAACAAACAAGCAGAAACTGAAGACGAAAAACTTTCAAATGGTGAAACACAAGTTGAAGTCAAACAAGAAGCGATCGTTTAAGGAGCAGCAGTCAGCCCTAAGGAAAGCATTGATTAAGCAGAAAAAAATGATTAAGTAATAATGTACTTTTCATTGTTGATTTTCTGTGTACCTTTTTTCACTTTCTTGCTTCAAGTCTGAACCGACTATTCACTATCAATGTCGATCATTCTCAAATATTCACAATATTTAATATCAATAACTATTGTGCTTATTAAGAAGCTGTTAAGGGAATACTTATATCATAACGTTGAAAAAATAAATAAACATTTTTACTTAACAAAACACAAGGCAGAAGTATCTTATTTGTTTGTACTGCTGGAGATGGAAGGAGAAAATTTTAGATTGGTTTTAGTAGTAGCAGGAGGAATTTGAAACATTAAACTGTTTTGACTCCTATTCATTCATGTGTGTGTAGTTAGTTCAATTGAGCTGTCCTTAGATTTGAAAATGACATTGTCTTGTATTACATTCTCATAACTGGGTACTTAGAAAGGATAGAGATTTTTCATGAGTCATGTCATGAAAAATCTCTATCCTGGAAAAATAATGACTATATTTAATTATTTTTCCATTTGGAGCAAGGAAAAGAAATATTGTAGTCCACAGCTTATTGTTACGAAGAAAGCAACGAGAGATCAAATTACGAATGTGGGAACGTAGGGCGATTTTCATATTGGCATTTGATTAAATCATTTTTATGGGAAATAGGATATCATAACATTATTGAAAATATATTGATAAGAAGCATGTTAAATCGGAGGCCATACAAAAGACTTTTGCTGTAGGTCTAGGATTTCAACCTTTAATACTGCAAGATTATGCCAAGGGCAACTGTTCCATTAAACGAGACCTATTTACACTTATCACTTTAAAGCTTTGGCTTCAGCTAAATATGTATATACGAGTGTCCCAGTGTTGAAATGACTGTTATTTGTCGAAAGCACTTCTTGTTGCATTTAGATACACATACACTCACTACAGACGAGCTTTTAAGGAAATAACGTAGTTTAACTTTTGATTAGTAACTGATATGTCAATTACCATTTTTTCCACGTCATTTCTTTTTTGCGTGGTCGTTTCGTCAAGTGTCAATACAAACAAGCAGTACGTGAATCATAATGGTATAAGTATGAATACTACGAGTTTTTTCAATTTGGATTGCTCAAAATGTTCTTGCAAAAAACAGACAAGGCATAGAATTTTAATTGTTTTATAACAAGAATAAAATGACATGTATGATTACTTTTGCATCGTTTTCGGACTACATAATCGGCATGCACAATTTCCATACAATTATTATATTTAGGATTATTTATGTGTACTAATTTACAATGCTCTCTGTAGAAGACTTAACATTATATGGGATGATGCATTTATAATACTTTGTTCCGTCTGTCACAGTGATAGTTTGTATATAGAAGAAACACCGAGCTTTGAATACATATCCAGAACTCAAGTGAACTCAAATGGGCTAATAATGTTTCAACGTGCAAAGTTAGGTTTGAATATAGAAGCCGGGCTCAGTTGCGAGTCAACATTTCAAGCGGAAGGTTGCTCTTTTCTCGTCGTTCCTCTCTGTACGAACGTACGTACAGTCTCGAGCATTTTGAACTAGACATTAGCAACGTGCAATACTTACATACCTAGGTATATAATCTATCTACACTCCGACAATACCTTCTAATAATACCTGGAACATTTATCGGAGAACTTTAAACGTTAATCCATATACACCACAAACAAACAATTCACTCCACCAATTAATAAATTAGCCGGATATATCCCGGATATAATAATATAAAAAAAAGCCCACATTTTTACATTTCAATATCAAATTTTATCAAATTTACTCTACATTTCGACACGGAGAACTGTCAGTTCTCTAATTTGCTACTCATTTTATTAACTTGTGAGTGAAAAGGGAAAAGCTGACCCTGAGGAGTTTTCTTTCGAACTTGTTTTCACGCACGTTACACACACGTACAAGAAGACAAGAAGCGGCTTACGGCTACCTTATACATTGTACACAACACACGCACATGTTGAGAGCCAATAACCGGCGTTTTACTACTAAACCATATCCAAAACTATATCAGTCAGTTCTTCTAGTGCGTGAAAACTTTATTCAACTTTTGGGAAAGTGTTTATTGTGAACATAATTTTTGACGTGTGACTTTTCCTTCCAACGGTGCAATTAAAGTAAATTCCTTGAATAATAATTAAAACAAACCTAAACCTGGATTTCAAGTGTAATGTAATCAAAGTGTGCTCTTAACTTAAAACTTAAATCAAATGAAAATAAATCTGAATGGAATGGAATGGGAGAAAAAACGAAGACAATACATTTGATTTATGAGGGAAAAGTGATAAATTTTCTAAACTTAAGAGTGTCTTTAAAAAAATACTCATTTAATGCTCATACGCAAATTTACGTCATAAAACTCAATGGACAATATCAGTGAATGTGAATGTGGATTCAAAGAGTAACATTAAGATTTGTGTGTATATGTGTGTGTGTGATGCCTTTATTTTTCTCTGATAAAAAAAATACATACACGGACCGGAGAACTCACTCAGCATCATCAGTTTATAACATTGACAATTTTTCTTTCGTCTCCGGCTATATAGTCTTCAAAATTCGGAAAATTGTTTGTGTGTGTAACGAAAATTGAGAAGAAACTAGAAAAAAAACTAGAAAACAAAACGAAAGTGTGTGTGTGTGTGTGTATATATATAGTAAATTGTATTTTGTTCGGGGTGATGTGAGGAGAAAACATTGTCGTTTTTCCTTTTCTTCGCTCACGTTGAAAAGAGATTAAAATTTGGACGGGAAATGTTTCGTACGGGCGTACGCATAAAAGTGTAATCAAAATCAAAGGTAACCGTCCAGGAGAAGAAGAAGAAAAATAAGAAGTGCATCATCATATAATCGCATATAGTCAAAAACACTTGGACTTTTTCGAACACTGTATACGATACGTACGTGCCATTTACATCATCATTCTCTTGTACACACACAATACATACAAATTGCAACATTTTGTCTCACACTCTGTGTTATAGAGAACTATATACATGCCATAAACTATTAAACTTTTTGTCGTCCAACACAAAATCCCGTCATATCTATGTAACTTGTATATGTAAGTTTGAAACATTGTGTTTATCTGTTTTATACTGATCGTCAGCGAGTCTGAAAATACGTTTGATTATATTACATATATATATATATGGAGAAACTAATAAACCCAGAAATTACCATTGTTACACATGTATACTCCAAAAAAAGACCATAGTGTATGCAAACAGTTCCTGATAACAAAAACGAGTTGATTCTATTACGTATAATAATAGTAATACAAATTTATATATTATATATAGTTTGTGGTGGTGTTGCTGGAGTTTTGTTCGAGAGTATGAGTATAAACTTATAGAAACATTAGAGAAACACAACACAACAAAACATATACAAACCTCAACGCAAAAACGAACGCAAAAGGAATATATGTATTGTATATCGTATGTACGATACATGTGAAATTCTATATATATATAGAATTCTCTCTCTCTCTCTCGCTTCAGTATCTCGTGGTTGTAATAGCAGAAGCAGCAGGAGTAAAAGCACAAGTATAGGTAAGTACGTTCGCCTTTGATGGTCGTTGACCTTCTCTTTTCACTATGCTTTACCTCTATTAAATGCTTCGTCTATGGACAATACTTTTGCACGCTCAAAACTCATAGTAGAATCCCGAATTTTGACATGAAATTGGTACCGTCTTGAAGATAATTAATTTTACTTATTGGACGCCGGGCCCATTTTTCCAGTTTTTTTATTCTAAATCCCGATTTTAAAGCTTCAAATAAAAAAAAAAAAAAAAACGTTGAGGAGGAAAAAAACTATCGAGTAATACTCTCTCATGTCCCATTTGTTTTGTAGGCAATGACTTTGCTATGATGTATATAGTAGTATATACGTATATATATGAAATCAAGACAGGGCAGCGACTGGAAAATGTTATAAACTATTACTATGTATGTGCACTCTCTCATGTTATTGTTATAGAATGTAATACGGAGGGAATAATAATAATAATAATATTCTCGTCTCGTCTCTTGCTGTGTGAGCCGCGAATTCTCTTTTGTAGGATATTACTCTCGCTCTCTCTCTGTCTCGACTTTGCTACATGCAAAAAAAAGTCTAGGATCTGGACCTGCATACAATGGTTTGTCAATTCAAAATTCAATATCACTCCTGTATGTTGTATACGTACATATGAGTGCAATTTTGTGGATTTGTAACAAATTGGATATTGGCCCTATTGGCTCATGTTTTCTTGGATGACGGGGCTGAAAAAATAGCTTGTCATTTTGCTAGAGTGAGAAAGTCATGTGCTTCATTTCATTAGCATTGTCATTATCCCAACACATTTACATGCATTATGTAATTTGCTTTTATTAGCAAGTTATTTTGAAATTTGAATGCTCTATAATTAGTATTTACGTACGAGATGAATTAAATATGATGAACGTTTTTTCACAAAAAGAAAGGATTCAACTACCACGAAATTAGGACATGAGAATAAAGTTTGGAATAAAATAAATATCCTGTGTGCAGTTATGAAACAGAAATAGAAGTAAAATGAATTTACTTGTCCAGCATCTAAAGTATTTACAGATACGTACGTACAGTAGGTGCAAACTTTGAGGCATACGGCATATTGCGAAACCTGAAGATGTCTTAATTCACTATAAAGCTTCCCTCATTTTTCTCTCCTTTTCCGCCTTTCAGTTCTGGACATAAGCCATGATTAAATAATTTTCTCAGCTGCATTTCCAGGTTGAATTTAAAGAGTTTCCAACTCGAACACATACACATACGAGTCATTCGTTTCTTTCACTATATGAAATATTGGGGGAAATGTATCATTGTGAATTACAAAGACAAATTGGGTGGATTGTAGTTAAATGCTCATCTTCTTGAGAGGACTTTGTGTTGCAATTAGTTGCAACGATTTAGTCTTGCAAGGCAAATAATGTGCAATTTCTTTATACTTGTTCTTCTTGCACATTATTTTGCATTAGATTGCAATTGAAATCTTTGAGTTGCCTGTAATTGGGAGACTTGGGAGAGTTTTTAAGAGTGAATGCAGGAGAGTGCATGCTGGATTAGTATTCCGACTGCAGGATTTAGTTGAATTCTGAGATGAATAACAACCATTTATTATATTACATTATTGATGTAATCACAATGTTTCTTTTCTTGGCAACGGTGCTTTCAGTTTCCAAAACTCCTACATGATGCAAATGATGCATCATGTTGATTAGTGTGTCTCCGGATTGCATTGTTAATTCCTGGACTCATGTCCATGTGTCTTGTGTATGTACGATATGTACTTCTAATCCTTACTTCCGGGTGGCCTCGCGTCGAGAGAACTTTATTCCAAAGTTTTCAAGATAAAATTCTAATATGACAAATGCATTTACAGACTATTTGAAAGAAAAGGGTTAAACCTGTAAATACACATTTATATTCCTAATTTGCCGTTTTATTTATCCTCAATCTTCATCACGTGATCATTTCATGTTCCATACATACAATTTTCCCTCAAAAGGCAATACAATCTTCAAAATCCATCGTATTTTGCATGTTTTTCTTCCTTTCTTCAAAGTTTTCTGAATATACTGACGTCGACGAGAAATCAAGTCCATGTAATGACACACTGTCGAGAACCAAGTCAATGTTATTCCAATTCCAAATACACGTTTCCCTTATTTTTTAGAACAAGGGTATTTTTGTTTTGAAAACGAACTGATGCGAACTTGATACGACTGGAGTATCGAATCACAGCCCTGTCTTTCATTAGATCCCTGGGATGCGTGGTAATTTGAGAAGAAAATAAGCGTCAATTAATTCATAGTAAACTCCTACGTTCTCTCTCTCTGTCATTGTTTTGTTATACTGTATAAATCCGCTAAAGCCAAAACCGCCATTTGGAAAAAGCTTCACTTCAAGTCATCTCTAAAGCCATGAAATTCGCCCATAAATGACACCAGAAATCTTTCTAATTCTAATTTTTTTACTGAATAGTGAATAGATTATTGTTATGAGCCAATTGTTTCTGATGAATTTAGTCAGATCTTGTGTCAGGGAATACTAACGACATGCAATATGCAAACACTGCATTCTTGGTGCAGATGAAAGCAACTTATCTTCACATTGTAATAAACGCTCATCCTTCATTTACATAGCTAATTGACCAAAGAATTTGAGAGTCAGGAGCTCGGCGCGTAAAATGATGAGTCAGATTACAGATTACGTATAATAGTTAAAAGACACACATCATAGATCAGAGAGGAGAGAATTCTATTTGAACTATTTCCCCTTGTTTCACCACGGAAACCCCAAATTGAGTTCACACGTTGAAGATGTGCCCTGACATTGATGATCTAAATATCGATGGTTGCTTGAATGCTTAAATATGGTAAAGATTTTTTTACCACAGATGTAATTTCAAAAAAAATTTGCGTGTTCAAGTGATGAAATAGAGTAAGCAGATTTGATTTTCTGTGAGGGAGCCTCATTGAATATGATTTCCAACCTATAGCAAGTGATGGACTTGACAAGAGGTGGAAAAAACTGATTAGTTTTTTTTATATATGTAGGTATACTTTTGAAAATGTCAATTGAACAAGTTTCATTTCATTTTTCCTGATTCCATCATCACCCTCACAATCCACAATCCACAGTACTTCAAAGTCAGCTCATTTTTTTTATTTGATTCTCTGTTTTTTTTCTTCTTCTTCTTCTCCAACTTCAACTCTGGCTGAACTCCATTGGGGATTTGAAGATGGATTTATATGCTCACTAGAACTAAGAATATCCTTAGAAAACCTAGTTTGATAGTTTTTTATACTGTTTGATTCCTCAGCAAACTATAAAGTCTCGGAATTTTTCTTTCCCAATTTTTTTGTACTCGTAAAGAGTAAAATCAAGTTGTTTAGTCTTATGATGATAGTATATAGTGTAGCTTGAAACTTTTGTAGCTTGTAGCTTTATATAATCCTCCATACTTTTACACCCACATCAATTTTTCTCTTGTGGTTTGATGGTATAGAAACCTTTTTCATATCTATACATATCCAGCCATACTATACTGTGAATTTCCAAGGGATCATGGAAATATACATAGAAAAAAGTGTAAAGTCTCTTGAATCATAAATATATCTGTACCTACATCAAATGAGGAAAGAAATGGAAATTAAAGGATTTGTATACTGAAGGCGATCATACAAATTTCAATTCTTTTATATAGGACTCTCCAAATGATATTTTGTTCTCATGAAATTCGTACTTTGGAAATTGAAATTGAAATTTTATACATCAACTGATTAATTAAAATGTCAGTCGAGGCTAACATTTATGGATGTCGTTGATTTTTGCTTTGCTGTTTTCAAGAGACGTTTCTTTTGACTTTTGGTTTCTTCATCTTCTCGGGATGAGAGAATTTGGGTACATGTTTAAATGTACGAAAGTGACTAAGTGTGTGCGAGTTTGTGTGTGTGTGTGTATTTTTTGTGCGTGCGTACCTATGTGGGTTTTTTGAAGGAACGTTGTTGAATCTTTGAGAGTTGCTGCGTAATTCCGTGCGTTCATTTATTCAAAGGGGGAAAACTATGTGCGTTTGAACGTGAGTGTTTGTGCGTGTATATTCTGTGTATATGTATGGAGAGGCTTAGATATTTGAAAGAAGAAAAAAAAGCAAGGAGTTCAATGACCATTCTGTGTGAGGAGTGTTCCAGTGCCAACTGCCAAATCTTTGCTGGTGTTTGGCCCTCATTCTCTTTTCGCAATTTAGTGTTTGCAAAGCAATGAGAAAAGCAAGGCAAAAAAAAAAGATGGGAAGGAAGAGAAGAGACGAGTTGAAGGGAAGCAATCGGATACACATGATATCAAACATTACAAAAACACAACCATCATCATCATTATATTATGCATATTGATATTAACATTAACATATACATACATATATAGAACATAGAAGATTCTATAATCTATTCTTCATATTCAAAACATTCAAACTCCCAATATTTCCCAAAGTATTCAAATGAGAGTGTACTGATATAAGTGCGTCTGTTGCATAGTGCGGTAAAATAATCAAATCAAATAGTGATGCAGAGCTCTTGGGTGCTCATTGAAGTATTAGCATTAGCAATGAGAAGGAATATCAGTAGATGTTGTGCATACTTACTATTATTATTATTTAACTTTGATATAATTGGGGTTTGGATTAGAATAGATTGAAATCACAAAGAGAATTAGTGAGACAGAGAGAGAGAAAAGCACAACATGTAAGAATACAGACATTGGTTTACTCTTATCTGAATCAGTATTGGACTCGTCGTCAGACGGATGATGAGACGTTTTGGTGTGTTACGTAAGCGGAGCAAGGCCTCTTTCTATGTCTCAGTCTGCTCTACAGTCTACATTCATACATGTGTATGTGTATACATAACGCACATGAATATCCATTTTTGTATATGATCAGAGCCTGTTGTTAGTTTTTGCAAACTTTCCACGCATAAATGATACATGGTGGATATCAAAGATGTTTTACTCGAAGCATATCTGTATAGCATGAAAGAGAGGGAGAGAGAGGGCGAGAGAGGGAGAGAGAGGGAGAGAGAGACACTAAAATACTCTGATACCGATATAAATATAAAGTGCGTAACGAACACGCATAATGTTGACTTTGTGAGAGCATGAATAAAGTTTTTGCAGCACTGTCTCTTCTGTAGCCTGTAAATAAGTGTACGTATGAAAACATCTCAGATCTGAATGTGTATTATATAAGATTTTATATTTAGTACAAGACAAATATTTTAACGACACCCATATACATAGTTAGTAGGAGTAGCAGCAGTTGCTGTGTGCGTATCGCTTGTCGTCTCAGTGTCTGTGTCTGTGTGTGTGTGTGTGTTACACAGAATACACAAGTTATCACAGGCGGATTTGATAATGTGTGTATAAGAATACAAGTACTATTATTTTATTATGTATAGAGAAAAGAAAACATTTTTCCATGTATTTATATATGAAAAGAGAACGAGGAGCAGAGTGAGGAGAGAGCGAGAGAAGTCAGAAGTGGAAGATAAAGGTTAGAGGAGAGGAAAACCTTTACTCATTTGACACACGGAAAAAACTCTCACACACAAAATCCAAGAGTATTAAGAGTAAATTGACAGAGAAGTACATGTGTGTAGGTTAACATGTGATTTGATAGTGTGGATGTCGTATGCGAGAGAGAGAATTTTGGGGAGACGATGTGACGCGGCCCATTACACGTACGTTTCCACTCTATCTGAATCTCTCTCTCTCTTGACTCCCGCACTCCCCTACACTACAAACTGAGAAATGGAGAACATGGTTAAAGATTGAGAGAGATAGATAGAGAAGAGAAAGAGAGAAGAGGACAGAACCACTCTTGAGATTTTTCGGGAGTACATATATTCCGCACGCAACAGTTGTCCTCCTTTTCAACGTGTGTTTTTGGCTCTGTCTCTCATTCTCTCTCTCTGTCGTTCTTATAAGTAAAAGAATCTCTTATAGTAATGATATGACAACCACTACCGCCTAAATCTACTCTACTATATAGAAACCATTCTAAATTCTTCTTCATCGTGTTCACAGTATCTTTATTCACGCGTATACAAACGGCACTCGCAAAAGTTATGTTTACCATATTAAATCCCCCGTGAAAATTTGTCCAAATAGGTTATTGTGTGTGAGAGAAAGAGAGAGAGAGAGACGATTGAAATAACGAAAATATTTTGAATGTATGAATATGAATACACAGCAAGGGAAGAGGAGAATACAGCCAAATAAAATTAAAGGTACCTATTTACATCATGTTGTACATGATGAAGGAAGCTCTCTTATTCTCTCATTCTTTCTTTCGACAATCTTAAATCTTGTGCTCTCTGTCTGTACAATTACAAATCTTGTTTTAAGTGAAAGTCATTCATCTTAACTAATTGCAACTAATGGAATCTTTAGCTTTTAAAACTCATCTCTTTTTGTTTCTTGGGAACACGTTCATATATTTCATTTTCTCTTTAGACTTTCAAGTACTTCTATATACTTTTCCTTGTCCTGGCTTTACTTTTCAGTATAACAAAATTTTCACACATGTGCAAATGTGAAAATTGAATTTTATTCCACTTTTTTTCCACACACTTTTTTTTTTTGGTTGTACATACTTTTTTTCTCAGAATTGGGTCAGACTGATGAAGCACATATTGAGAAAATCCACAATTAAAATTTCAAACATTTTCCTCATCCAAACCGTGTAACATTACTGACAATTATCAAATATTTCCAAAACCATTACAATCACAATTTACTACTCATGAACGCTCCATTGAGTCCGTTTTTTTTTAATATCAATGAAGACACGTGGATGAATTAAAAATCATTGCTTTATCCAATGAATGAGAACACGGGGATTTTCAATGTTTATTTAATCCTCCCGTTTTGTTTTGAGATTTGAGAGTTGAAAGTAAACTGGGATAAGTATATATATTATTTTTTTATGTTTTTATTATATTTTTTTTACTCTCTCTATATGTATTTTGGCGATGGAAGTTGGGATGAAAAAATTTATCACATAGTGGTGTAGAATCGAGTGTGAACGAGGATTTTGCTTATACTTCCCAAAATGAGGAAGGAATACATTTGGGAGTGGATGAGAGAAGTTTGCAAAGTTATTTATGAATGTTACGGATATGGTGAAGTTGACTTGCTATTTTTATATTTTAAATATCTAAACGGATCCTATGAAACAGAGGGTATATGGCACATGGTATAATATGTAAAACACGCGGAAAATAATCGCATAATATATATTTGGCACTCTTGTATAATATTATTATTATGATGTGAAAAATCGTATAGTTGACTTTGTCAACTACGACAAGGGACATTGATAAATTTAATGGCTTCAATGATTTAGAACTCTAGTTATTTCTCCGTCTCGTTTCCGAGTGTCTCAAGAAAATCAAAACAAAATGGGTGGACAGTGTATATTTTGATTTTTCATTTCTTTTTTTATTTCATTCAGTATAGGTATACAGGATGTACGGGGGGAGGGGGGAGGGGGATTACAACTTTTGATACATATAGTTTTAATTTTCATGCTTGGATTGTGGAATGAACTATTATTTTTATTTATTTCACAATAGAAGTTTGAATGGATTCGTGGAAATGTTGGGGAAAAATCGCCGGATTGTAATTATGAATTCAATTTACTCAGTAAATTTTACTGAATTAGCATCTTTTTCATTGTGCAGCAACCGTAACAGCTCCACAGTTAAAAAAAATTAAAATCCATGCTTTTTTCTATTTCCATCAGATGTAAAAAATGTGACGAGAAAAATCAAATCATCAGCAGTATGAAGGAAATATTTCTTGTTCAGTTCCTTGGAATGACTACTTTAATGAAATTAAAATTAAAAAATTTGTATAGTAGAGAAAACAAAATTGGTATTTTGAAGTGTATATACGTTCTTGGAAAAATTCTCCCGTTTTCACGCTCAATTAGACGTATCTGCTGCCTTAAAGTAGAAAGAATTGGAAAAATACCTGTCAAATGTGAACAGCAGAAAAACTATTAATTCATCATCAAAACATTAGGAGAGACTCCAATAAATTTGATGATGTAAGTTCCGGTATCCTAAATTACATGTATGTGTAATGTGTATGTAAAACATAAAGGATCCTCTCGTGTAGGACGCATTCGGGAATTTTGCACACGGAGTTGTAATTACATACCAGCAGTATTTACCCCAATGAAATGCTTGTTTACGTTTACCATTTGACAACACATTATGTATCATTCCAGGGAGAGGAATTCATTTCCCTAAAAAGTTTTAAAATTTTCTATAGTATAATGTCTGTAATTATTTGATTACCTCTGTCATATAGATTACAATTTACAATGAAATGACTGGATGACTAGGAAAGTTTAATGTGGTGTTGGTGTGTGTGTGTGCAGCATGTCTGATTCCAACTGCTCAGTATACTTTGGTGTCTGTCTTTTCGGACATGTCCCATTAGGTTACAACATGAATTTTGTAAGTTTGCATGCAGACGATAATATTGTAATATGTGTGAGTCCGTTGTCCGACTCCAAGGGTTAGTCACATGGGCGGGCAGGTATATATCTGCCTGCTTCTGTACACATCTACATCTAACACATGGTCCAACTACTAGTATATATATACAAATAGTCCGGATCTTTCGTACAATAGCTATATATTTTTTCGGAGGTTCAACAAATCGAGGAGCTTTCAAGCATTCGCAACATAATACATAAAAGAGAATGTCCTCCGTATGTACCCAGGGTTAAACTATACCTCTATATATTATGTTTTATATCTGTACATAGTTTGTGGCAAATAGTTGTACGGATTAGGTGACGGAGGGGAAAAGCCCGTGTTTCCAAATGTCTACATATACATATCTGTATATACAATCATGGATGAATGGATGCATCGTATAAACTAAATGGTGAATTTCTCGAGGTGATTGACTCCCATTAGTTTACAAATTCCTACTCGTCTTTTCCTCTCTCTCCCCACATCCTAACGTTGACGTAATACTTTTCATTTACCTTTATATTTAATTGTAGATGTTGGTGTGTGTGTTTATTATTATTATTTTCTTCTTGTGACTAAAAATGTTTAATTTTTTGGCTATTTCTTTTCAAGTCCTCATATGTTCTAACTTGGAATTTGAGTTGAGTCAGAAAAATGGGAGTCGTTTTCTTTTAACGTTGTTGAATGTATGTATAGTTTGTTCTATACATCTCCAGAAGAAATTCTCGAGTATCGTATCGTTCATAAATGAAATGACGCATGATTGACAGAAAAGTGTACAGTTTTGATTTGATATGATATGATAGGAAATTAAAATTCAACTTTTGTTTCATTGTGTGTGCATGTATAGACTTTGGTTTGTCATGATTCTGTGATGATTCTGTATACTGGAGGATAAGTGGAAACGTTTAAATTTGTCCATGTGGAAATGTAAATGTAAACATATATATGGAGGACATGTCATTTGCAGAGAGAATTCATACAGATATGTGCGCAATTAAAAATAGTTTGAACTCAAAGGAGAAGTTCAAACTTCACCTTATTGATTGCTTTTTGTGAGAAGTTTGTTCGTGAGTGTGTGTGTGTGTGTGTTTGTGACTCGTACATTGTACCTACATCTGTAGTTAGTTGTATGTGTGAGAGTGCGTGAGAGCATGGTTTTTTCACCCGGGTTTATGTACGGTCAAATTCAGATTATGGCAATGTAACGCATGCATGAAAGGTGAGCATGCCGGGAAAATAAGTATATGTATATGTACAGTAATATATGACTAATACATTTTCGGTACAACCTACTAAAATCGATTTCTCACAGCATGCAGTTTCTTGTTCACGACTCTCTCCCACCGACCGACCGAAAGCCTATCCTAAAATTCCTTCATTGTCCCGCATCTTCTCCATTATATCATGAACACATACACACACACACACTTTCTCTTTTGCTTGACTATACTACTTAAATCCAGGATAAAACTCCAACCCACAATATCTGCGTAATATATATGAGGAAATTAATTATGGTTTTCCGTGCGGACTTTCTCCGTCTCTCTCTCTCTCTCGCTCTCTAAATCCACGAGGGAAAATACTAGAATTGTTAAGGTGTATTGTATACAGTCATCATCATCCAAAATATATCTTGCTTAAGAGTGAATTTCTTTCATGTAGCAGACATTTCCTTGTTAGTATCTGTATATACAAAAACAAAATAAGTAAAAACTCGTAAGAAATGAAAATCCTTGCTTTGATCGCCTTCAGCAAAATTGTTGTTGTGCTTCTTAAAGATGGATTTCAGCTAATTGGTATGATCCGCATTTTGGATTTGTACAAACAAATGCACATTTATTAAATCCACAAATTTTTTATGCTGAGGATATTTGCTCTTAAAATGATAACGATGATGATGGTGAAATGATGAAATGATGACAGAGATGGAATAATAAACCAGTCATTAATGTGTGTGCGTGTGATGTGATGTGGTGTGGTGTGCTGAAAATGAAGGGGAAAGTGAAGACAATGTGAGGTGTTGAATTAAGAATGTTCCAACGGGAAAGTTGAAGGAGCAAAAGAAAAAAATTGGCAGGCTTCTCAAGTGCTGAGTGGAGAAGGAAAAGGAAAAGGGAACTCGTGAGGAGTTTGTTTCTGTCATTCCTCATGTTTCTTACACTCCGTTTTCCATCTGTAATCTCCTGAGCATCTGCTACCAACGATATATTATGATGATTATGTAATGGATTTCTTTTAGAGTTTCCTCAATGATGTAATTACTTTCCAATCATTATTCTCTCCTCAGTCCATTCCACTATGTACATACTTTTCTTTACAATTCTCCAAATTTAAGTACTTTGAGTCTTTGAGTAAATGAAAGTTGAGATTTACTGCAAATTAAAAGTTTTCTACATTCAACTAAGAGACCGCAAAGTGGAAATACTGTACTAAATTTTAATAACAATAATCATAATTGCCAAGTGTACAAGAATAACGATGACGAAATCGGAATACACACAAAATATGAACCTATACGTAAAAGTGCTTTTTTTTTTTTCATCTTCATCTATTAAGATTTCCCCGATGTGAAAAAAAAATAAAAAAATAGCTTCGATTTGGTTTGGAACATGTCAACACTTTTACATTAAAATGCACATAAATTAGGAGAACTTTCTGAGGGGGGGGGGACAAAAAGGAATTTTTCAAGAGGGAAAAAGGAGACGAGAGACAAATTCCCTGTCTCATTGTACAATGGGAATGATTTGACATGAAATTGTCGTAGACATTCTTTCTACAGATACGTACATATACAGTTACATTCTATCAATGTTTGGTAAGCAAACGTAAGCAAAAGCAAAAGCATATCCACATGTGCATGTAATGTAATGTATTGTATACGTATGTGAAGCATGACGAGAAGAAATTTGGGAGTTTAGGTAATTCCGACAAGGAGAACTTTTTCGCTCATTTTCATGGAAGAATGTCCCGACTTTGAACATGCAACATCGTTGAATGGAACAACGTTGGTTGCATCGCTCTTTTCTCTCTTTGAAAGGTTGTCGTAGTAAAGCCAATGCCCTCCTCTAACCCAGCGCATGCAAATCTACACAAACACACACACACACCACGCGTAGAGAACGCAACTATAGATTTGCTAATATACATACTCTACAACTCCTAGACAACTTTATACATGTAGTTACATATGTTACATACGATATTTGTGTGTGTGTGTGTGTGTGTGTATGTATGAATGCACTATCTCTGCAGTCATATTAGATGTGTGTATCGACATCGACGTTCCTCGTTCACATCACAGCCCGACATATGAGAGAATCTATATTTGTATATTTTTTCATCAGTATCGTCATGAATGGCAATGGGGAAAGGCTATTTAGTTTAGTTTGGTCTGGAGTTATTTTATATTGGAGGCAGTGCACAGACAAACAGCCAGATACAATCTACACATGGACTAACTTTACTACATGATATCATATTATTATATACTCGAGATTAAATATGCAGGAGCAAGTTAATGATATAACAATCTGAGCAATCGACCAACCATCAATATAAAAAATATCCACCAACCAACCAACATCATCATCATCTCGTCAGTCATCGTTTTTTATGTTAAAGGAAACTAAATCAAAGGAAAGTCAAGGGATTTTTAATCGAGTTTTCTTTTGGACTTTGTGGGACGTACATGAGGAGAGTACTTATCTGTATTTGTATAATTGCATATTATAGTTACATGTACGATATGTACAATTGTACACACACGCTATAACACTTTTATTACACATGATGTACAGATATCGTTGTCGGGTTTCATTCCCGTGTGCATTTTCTACACAACAGAATTCCTGATGGAGAAACACGGACATGTAAATAATTGAAATTAAAATTGATATCGTAAATTTTAATTTTCAAAAAATCAGCCAGTGAAAAGTGCATTTTGTGAGTCCGTGAAGGAAATCCATTCTCAGATTATAAAGGGAATTGGGAATTAGGTAGACATAAAAAATTTATGAGACTCGAATGAGTTAAATATATGAATACATATCGTAGTTTACAGGTAGTGAGATCGTCAAGGTGTGGAAACAGGAGTGTGCAGTTTTCAGACTGCAGTACATTTTTTATGAATGCAGTTTTGTACTGAGTGTATTAATACCATGATAAAGGAAACATGGTGAATGGTGTGGTGGTCAGTTGCATTTCATTTCATTTCATTTCATTGCATTAAACATCAAATTGCACACTGGCAAGAAAGTACAGAGAAAAATGCACTAAATGCCACAGAGTTCATCATGCGAGTGTCTGAGAAGAAACTCAAGTCAAAGGTTATTATTATTATTATTATTATCATAAGCTTCACATTTGTGTGCATTCATCAGTTTCAGGAATTAAACAACGTGAATTAATTGTTGACTGTCATTGTGTTGATGAAGATGAAGATGAAGATGAAGATGAAAATGAAAATGAAGGAGTGCATTGGGAACTAATTTCCAAATCCATTTTGTTTGGTTCGCAAGATTTTTATTTTTTTTTTTAAATCCAAAAAGTGAAACTGTATATAGATAAATTGTGGTAGAGATGGGATAGAGTGAAGTTCCTCACTCAGTCAATTCCTTTGACTCGTCCGTTTGTTATAACATGGTAAAAGATTATATACAGTTTATACGTATGCAGCATTTCAATTTAAATACTTTCACTTGCTCAGAACAGGCTTAACAATTCGTTTCGGCGAGTCTTTTTGGTCAATGATGAGATGTGGATATGCACGTTCAATAGGTACACATACATTTGTACAATGTTCACTAATTTCTGTGCGTGAATTTAAATGTGTATAGAAAAAGTTGAGCATGAACATGAGGATTGCATTACTAACGAGTAATAAAATTGATAGGAACACCAGTAGCTGTTTTGCATAGTTAATTCCTAATTTTCATAAACAAACTTGGAATTTTATCTACTTGCAATTATTAGAGAAAACTATACGATATACACACAAACACAACACAAGTATAATTTCCTTTTTCTTTTATTTTTTCTCCTTCTTCTCCTTCTTCTTCTTCTTTTTCAAAAATCATTCTTAATTTATTAAGGAGCCAGTAATGATTTAGTTGTGTATGTAGTATGTGTGTATGTTCAAATATTATGAAAAATAAATTACATCTATCATTACAGTCAAAGTTGTTGGACAAGGAATTGAGGATTTGCACTGTGCAAATCCCCCCAAATTGCTCCCACCCGATTCCTCGTTTCAATCTCGAATCTCGAGGAGTCTCTGTAATGTAATACAGATAAAAAAATCCACATGTTTTTTTCTTCTTCGACAACTCACATACATAATTTTTATAATTAAAAGAAGCCGAAACTTGATTTGAACATCGTCATGTGTAATGGATTCAACCCTCAAGTGGTAACATCTTCTTTTCATCTCATACCAAATCAATTTCCCTATATACTTGCTCAGCCTATGTATGTATATAACCATACATGTACAATCTAATGCTATACACTTTTAAACAACATCTTTCCAAATATTTGACTGTGCGTATACTTATTTTTGAGTTGTAAGAGTTTTGTCTCCTTAAAATGATATTTTAAATATTGATCATCACCAGGCCAGAATGTGGGTACATATTGAATGATTTAATTTTTATAAAGATTAAATTGATTTAAATACAATCAAATTGCCATTACTGTGATGGAATGCTAGAATGAAAGAGTAGCGTATATGCATTTAACTGGATTAGTTGAAGATCTATTAAGTAGTCAAGTAGCTGTCAGTTGGTTTGGGTAATGAAATGGAATTTTATATTGAGTTTGTGATGGGGGGGAATCTGAATCTGAATCTCCATGATTTCATTATACAAATGCTAAACTTTTTGTTCAATGACCATACATCATTACATTTCAACTCTACATACATACTGTCTACAGTTCTATCGTCTACAAACAGGCAATTCTCTCAAGAAGTATATAGGAGCAGGAGCAGAAACTGAAGGGAATGAGAGGTCTATTAGAGAATTCTGAATTAGGAATTGTTGAGAGAGAGAGAGATGAGGGTGTAAGTCGACAATCAAGTTTGAAAATCTGTCTGATGAATAGCTTCTGCATTAGTACACAAAAGCAATGTGACCATCACCATCATCATCATCCATAACTATTATTCATTCCATTCCCTGTATATAAAGATATATATGAAGAGTGTCCGTGTGAGTACATTTACATACATATACATACATCAAGTATATAGGATATAGAAAACAAATGGCAAGTTCAGATTGAATTTTAATTGACAAATGTTTTATCCACCCATCGTCCCTTCATATATAATGTAATCGCTCAATTGCTCACTTGGGTTTTGGATTTTAACATGGAAAGCACGGAAAGAATTTTCTGCAAAATTAATTCACTCTTCAAAACTCACCATCCGGTTTTGATCATCATCTCTATTTCATTCTGATCATTTTCTCTCTCTCTCTCTCTCTATATATATATATATCTATCTTTCTCTCTCAGGTGCCTTCAGCTTTTTGTAGCATTAGAAATATTCAAGAAAAATTCCCTTCATGAATTTCATGAGTATGGAGGAGTCATCGCTTGTTATATATACCTGGGTTGAAAATCTTTTATTTTGTGAACAGAATTTAAAATTCAAATTCAGGATTTTTCAATTTCCTTTTGAGATTTGAACATACATACTTACGTTACCACTCTTACTTTTAAATTGATAATTCATAACGGACTCTGCCTCATCAAATTTTTCTTGGATTTCTCGAAAACAACTTGAGTATATTTTATTGACTATAAAATGTTACCATGAAAAAAAACATGCAGTTAAAATTGTAGGATTATTATTATTTTTTTTTGGCATTAAATTATTATTATTAGAAAACAGAGAATTTAAATTTAAAACTAAAATACTTAGTGTAAAAGAGAAAACACAAAGGTAAAATTAGTGGGAAGAGAGAATAAATGAGTAACTTAAGTAAATTTAATTAATTTGCTGATAAGTAAGTAGTA
Organism: Gisinianus flammeolus; assembly: GCA_034699125.1. Lineage (NCBI taxonomy): Eukaryota > Metazoa > Arthropoda > Collembola > Symphypleona > Katiannidae > Gisinianus > Gisinianus flammeolus. The sequence continues at coordinate 12,234 of JAIUND010000173.1, read as the reverse complement.
GCAGGTTGGGGGGAAAGGTATATTTTATGTACATAGTTGAAATGTTTGTGGAAGGCCATGGGCACAGAGTACAGACATTCAATCGAGGAGGATGAGAAATTTATTATGCAATAAGAGCGAGGAAAAGACCTTTGAGAAACTGGAACACGAGTTTCCCCATTTACCATTTCATTTACACTCACACACACACATATCCTTCCACTTCAATGCAGTTGCAATTCAACGTGTTATCTTTTTTACCGTGCAATTAGTGTACTTTGTGGTGTGATGTGAGTCATCAAATTTCGTTCGTTGAATAATCCTTCCCACATTTCCCCTGTTCAAACATTAAAAGCCTCAACGTGCACACATGAGAATATATGTACAGATTTTTCTTTTCTCTTTTTTTTGTAAGTAAATAATAGTAAATATATATAGAAATACAAATCACAGAATTCTTTTGATTTTTGATTTTGATTTTCCATTAGGACAAAAAGAGATGTTATGATATGATAGAGGACAGAGAAGATGGATATGAAATGAAAGAAACTGTATGAATTTGATAAGTGTGGTGAGTCTGTCTGTCTGTCTTGAGGAGAAAGTAAAACCGAGTAGTCATAGTGACGTGTGCACCCCAATAACATGAAATGAACATGAACATGAACATGTAGGGAAAAGGACAAAGAGAGAGCAACGAGTATTTGATGTACATGTAAAAGTTTTGGGGATTTTGGATTGTGTAATAAACCATTCCTGTGGGATATGAAGTATCTTTATGTCTGTGTATTTTTTGTATGTATGCAAATCATATATAGATGAGATGGTTTTAGTTGTAATAGTTGTGTATATGGGTAAAATGCAAGGAAATATATAGGGAGGCCATTGAACTCATTCCATGCTCCATTCATTCATTCATTCTTCTTCCCAATAGTCTCTCTTCTATCTTCTATCTGTATGTATATGGTCCATGTTATGTTATACATGCCGATTTGTATATTATCATATCGCTTGTGACTCACAAACAAAAAACGCCAACGTTCCAGTAAAAGTCTCTCTCTCTCTCTCTCTCTCTCTCTCTCTCTCTCTTTCTCTCTCTCTGTCTCTGTCTTCTTTTTTTCTCTCTACAGACTCTGCACAGCGGTCTGAGGTGCAATCAATTTGTACATACAATTTTTTTCTTCTTCTCTTTTCACTCGGAAAAAATGTATACATCATAAGAGAAGAGTCATACCATAATATACTTTTACAAGCAACTCTGGATATTGTATACTAAAAGTAATACATTCACAGTTCTACACGCTACACAGTACACACAGACAGTCCGTAGAAAGTTCACTGAAATAAGATATATAAGCACTGAACAATTGTGTGTCTGGTTGTGCGCAACTATAAAGTTTCCCTATATAATCGTTGCGTTGTTTGTGTTTGGGTTTGTGTGTCTGTCTATTTTGTGTGGAAGGCAAATATATCTGTATTTGTGTACTTGTACTGACGATGATGATGATGATGGTGATGGTGATAACGAGAGACAGACGACCCTTGTCCAATGCTCTCTTTTCTCAGCTGTTTACAGTTCAAGTATGAACTTGCCATTGACATGTACGGCTATGAACGAGGACAATGTCGAGTCACTCAATACGTTCATGGAATTTGGTAACTGACATGTAATTACCTAGTCCGCTTGCATAATTTCCCAAAAGGTCAAAATGAAGCACTTTAATTGCATTATATAATTGGGTAGCCATCTCAAATCCTGGATGATTTTAATTCCTGGTTATTTTTTGCTATTCCATCATCGTTAAAAGTCTGTGGAGAATGAAAATGTAAGGTGAGCTTTCATTGATTGTTTCCAACTGCGTAGTGGACTTATTGAATTTTTCTTTTTTGATTTGTGTTGTCAATTGTCAATTCACTGTTTTTCCTGTTTAATTTCCCAAGTGTGTGGAGACTGCAATTGTCAAATGTAAATGATCGTCTACGTTTCCCTTATTCTGTTTAAACAGAGAAAGAAAACAAGGAAATTAGTTGTTATGTATAGTTGTTAGATGTTATAAGGGAAGGCTGATTGTCTGGAGAAAAAACTGTGTTCATATTTCACACGTAAACAATAAAAAGAAAGTTTATTTGAAATGACTGTTTTTTTTTAAACTTTTCAATAAAAAAATTATTAAAGAACACAAGTAAAGAGAGAGACAGAGAGCAAATATGATCGAATGGGATTTATCGAGAAGCACACGCTCCCTCCAACTTGATAAGCAAATATTTAAATTCAAATCAATGTGAATCGGTATTACTATTTCCGCACATTTCATTTTTCATTCCCCTTTATTACCTTGCATTGCCTTGATCGGTTGTTTGAGATAGGTCGTTGCTCTTTCCAAATTACAAATGATAAAAATGTAAATAATACGGAATGTGTAAATTTCTCACATCGTATCGTATTTGGAGGGAAATTTCCCTCATTCTCGCGTGTGTCATCCAACAAAAACGTGAAACCAATAACTAAATTGTTAGTTTTCATTACTACATTATATATATATATACGTTTCTGCATTCGAACATGAAACATAAAAGATTTCGGTTTCGGTGCCGTGGTAATGAGCCCGAGAAGAAGAAGAAGAAGAAAAGAAAGGAAAAGCACAATCCGGGGAGCATTAACATATCATATTTTGGTCAATAGTCAAAATGCAGCATGTACATCCAGATATGATCATGTGGTGTATAAATATACTGTAAAATATACACGATGCAGCCGGGAGGAGTTGGAAACAAATTTCAAAGCTCACACACATGTCATATGTGATGTGATGATGTGCTCAAAGGTATTTCAAGGCTTGTCAAAACTATACATACGGAGACAGTATATGGGTATATACTGCAGATGTTTAAAGAAATGCATTAATCTAGAGCCAGTCAATACAAAGATAAAAAAAATAAAACTAACCTCTGTATAGTTCAGGGAAAAAATCAAATGCTTGCACGTTGTTGCAAGGTAAAAAAAAAGTGTATGATGATGACGAGTATCTCTTAGTTGAATCTATAGATAGCTTGGAAATTGAATGTGTCAGTTTGTCTTTGACTGTATCATCAGTTCACACACACACACACAAAAAGAACTCTATAATTACTTTCAACGTCGATTCTATATGGAACCTTTTTTTTTTTTTTGAATATCTATACTTATATACTTACTTCTACATTCTACACGAATAACAATTGACTAACTCAATTCTGAATATATTCTCTAGTCAGTATTTGCAACGTATGGTATTTTTGTCGTATTTTCATGAATCATGAATCGTCGGGTAAATGCTCTTTCCGTTTTTTCTCTCTGCTGTTACATATAGTTCATATCCAGTTTCCTACATGAATTTGCATAAACAACAGAGCGAGCCAAGCCAATATACCTGCTGTACATGTTCATATATGTGATATATTTTACATGGGAAAAATGCATTCTAAATCTGACTAGACTGCACTTTATTTCGGGTTAATGATTTCCCGATATCGATAACCCGTTCAATTTGGGCAAAAGCTAATTTTTTGTAGTTGACATTAGGACATGTAAAGACACGTTCATTGACCGCATGTGTAAAAGTAAAACAATGTACAAATTCAAGGAAAAGGTGAACTTACATATATATAGAACGTGACGGATCTTTTTGGGTGGAATTTTATATTTTGATTTTGTATTGATGATTTGTAATGCACACATTTGGGAATTGCATAGAAATCGTTGAGAAATGGTAAAAGAAAGTAATTTATACAGGATGGATATCCTGTCTTGATATTTTTTTCTTCGTCTTCTTCTTCTTCTTTTAGTGTCATTGTACTTTAAATCTGTCGATTACATAGTATCGCCTTTGATATAATATGAAAATGAAAGCGTATAATATTGTGATCTGAGCTTAAAGCTAACATACTTCATTCTTTTACTATGTCTTCTTATATATATATCGTACTGTATGAATTTCGAAGGGTTCATGTTGATGGGGGATGAATATCAATGACGAAAACTTCAGTAGGTGGTTGAGTTTGATCAGTTTTTTTCTTAGTTTTTTTATTTCGCGGTTGCACACACATACACACACACAGAGTACATATCGTTTGACTTCGTTTATGGTTTATGGTTAATGGTTAAATTTGAAATGGGAATGGCGACAAAAATCAGTAGTAGTAGTGGATTTTCCAATCGAAATGGAAATTCACGTGGTAAAATGAGAATTGGATATAAGATATATAAGGAGAGGACACGTGAGAGGGTTCCATAAGTTCCATTATTCATCTTCTTTTAAGTATCCAAAGACGGCGAGTCCTTACAAAAACAAGAAGATCCATTTCCATGTGTATTTAACTTTATTTCAAAACCATGGAAATATTTAGATAGAAACGGCGAGAATGTGAGATAAGCATCTCAACTCAATTCCTTTTTTTTTTATATAAGTATAGGCAATTCCCTTTGCATTCATCGCCTCATGTAAACTGTAAACCACATTTGAGGTGGTTCTTCGAGCACATCTGTGTATAAAATAAAATAAAATGCAAGAATTTTCATATGTGCTTTGATGTTTCATTTTCATTTTCATTTTGTATTTATGTCATTCATTTTCTCTTACATGGAATGAGATTCCCCATGAAATCTCAAAAATGAAGAAGAAGAAGAAGAATTAAAATACGAGACGGAAAATGTTTGCGGTGAATTTCATTGTAGATAATTAAAATCATCCAACTAATTAATTGCATTTTTGGAAAAAAAAAACTGCGGGAGAAGTGGGAAAATAGGAAAATGATTGAGGAAGGTTTTTTTTTGCACTGGTGGGTTGTGCCTGTGGACAATGAACCATAAAAAAAGGAATAACAAAAAAAAAAAAACAGTCGAAATGACGTCCTCGTGCATTATCGATTTAATGGAATTAAATTTTGAATGCCGTGTGGGGCCAAAGTGAGAGAGAGAGAAAGAGAGAAAGAGCAATGTTCACATGTCATGTTACTTTGAGTGAACGAGTGCAGTGTAAATGTTCGCATTTGTACAATGACTTTGCAGTGGGAAAAGAGAAAGAGAGAGAAAGAGAGAGAGAGAGAGAGAGAGAACTCCGGGAGTTCAAGTGCGTAAGAGAGCTGTCTCGTCTATACACGTTGGTACAAGAGTTCTACACAATGTACGACAAATGGGCAATCATGTCCTAGCTTAAAAGTTTTAGTGTGCTCAGGCAGAAAGTATGCGTAAAGCTTTGTTATGCTTCCAGTACAGTGAACTCAGGGAGAATGAACGAGAAACCATACAAAGCTAATATAACCCCGCCTCGTTCTTTTTTACGTTCACGGCACGCAGTCTGTCTGTGTTATAGCTTTCATAATAGAGTATTCTCGTGTACTCTCTTGCTTGTTGTTTGTTTGCCTGGGAGAAAGAAAGAAAGAAAGAAAAAGAGAGAGATGAGATGATATTGTACAGGGCACTCTTCCACTTCTACGTCTACTTCTACCACTACCATTACCAAATTTATCTATAAATATGTCTGTATCATATCATTAGACGACCTCACACCAACTACAGAGTCTGTAGTACAGACAGACTTCTACAGAATCCACGATTCTGTAGAATACAGAACCTCGTACAATTATATATCGATCTGAAAAGTTGTCAAACTATGTACTGTATATAAAAAAAATCTATCTCAGATTTCCATCCATCCGTCGATTCTATTTGCTACACTCCACTACATTTTACATATATATCGTACATAAATAATAAATACATATCTATAGATAATCAGCCTTTTCATGCTCATCTTTCTTCATATTATTTGTTACACCGAATCCCAACTCAATTTTGGTTGCACATTCAATATGCTATACGCCCGCAGAGGATTGCACTGTACATACTCATTTAAATCTCACACTTTCTTTCTAGCGTTTGGCTGTCAAAACTCAAATACAATCACACGCTTTTAATTTTTTTTTTTTTTTTTAGCATAGGCTAACGCTAAATAGTCAATGCTATGTTGATTTATGGCGCAGTTCATGACATAAAAACGGACAATATCCAGTAAAAAATCTACATCATCATCACGCAATCAGCGAATTAATGACTATTCACTGTTTCAACGAAAAAACATTAGTGAACAGTAGAATAAAAGTAGGCATGTGTTTTAAATAAATTAGACATGACCGAGTTTTGCAGGAAAAACAAAAATTACTGAACGCTAAATTTCTGCGTGTTCAGGACAAAGGATTGGTAGAATATAAGGCTTGACATGTCAAGCCTTTAGTAGAATAAAACAAAGGTTTCCCAGTTATTATTTTAAAGATTTTTCCCTACCAAAGATTGAATTATGTAGAATTAAATTTTAATCAGCCATATTGCAGGTATAAAAAAGTCTCGAAATTCTTTCTCATTTTCACTAATATTTAATGGGACGGACATTCGACATTTACAGTTTGAGCTGGAAAATCTTAAACTCCATTAAGCATGGTTACCTTTTAGATAGAAAAATTATGTAACTCATATATATAGTGCTATATGCGTCAGTCAATCAAATCATGTTTAATTTCCAAATTTGATAATAGCCAGTCGATTAAATGATAGAAAAAAGGCAGCTATGACATCATCACCGCACACACACACACACACACCACACACTATTCTAATCATTTCTAATGTTTTCAAGTGACAGAGTTCTTATCGGTTACTCACCTCCATAATATGGATTTGTTGCTATTGGCTCCGAGTGTGGTTGAACCTGTCACAACAGTAGTTTTATTTTTGCTAAACATATACAGATATATCTCGTCAGATATAAGCCAATGTCATTCGTGTTTACTATTCCGTGTTTCAATAAATATATAGATTTCGTTTTTGACGTTACGAATCACCCGAATTTATATACTTGATTAGAAATATACGTACATAAAAAGATGAGAGAAAAGGAGGAGTCAGAAAATATGAAGATTCAATTCCGAAATGTACAACTTTTTCAAAGAGATGTACACATGGGTAAAAAAGTAAACAGGAGCACAATTTATTTTGTAAAAATAATAATAATAATAATAATAATAAGTAGTCAAATTCAACCCGGATATAATCAATTCTCATTGGGATTTACCATGTGGATTAAATACTTATCGGTATAGTATAGCTGATTCCACGTCTGCCATATCATGGACCATTCAATAATAAAAAATAAAACAGGGTACGCACACAGATGATGGACAAAAAATGGATGAAAGGTTTACACGGCATGTTTTGTACGCACAATATAGTTTTCAATGGGAAATTGATCCTGGCTCTCATCAGTCGCCAAAGTGTTATTTGACAAGATACGGATAAAGAAAGACAACTAAACTTGGGACTTGTGACTTGCAAATGGACCTGACAAATTGATGTCAAAGTGCGAGTTTTAGAAACGTCACAAAATAAATAAAGTTGCGTTCATTACTGTGACGCACTCATTTTGATTTGTATATTCCTAAATGCAAAGGGATGAACACCAGAGTATAGAGAACAGAGTACATGCTTTTCTAGTCATTATTATCGAATTAATTGGTATGACAAATAGAAAATAGTGTTATTTAATAGTCTTTATAAAAGAGATAACGTGTGTGTGCAGGAGGAGGCAAGCAAAAAAAAACGTTTGGGGAAACAAATGCGAACTTGTCATTCGTTTAGACTTCTGCCGGCAGATGTCCTGTCTCTCCAATGTTCAATTTTCCGTGTGGATTTGCGAATTCTCTTTGCAAAAAAAATCAACAGTCGCATTTACATTTTCCCTTGCTCACAATACGAAAAGCGTGGTAAATTGTATGTTTAACTCGTAAATTATACTATTCACGTGTTTTAGACTAAAAAGGCTCGCGGATTTCCTACAGGGTTTTGTCTGAATATCCCTATACTTTATGCTCACAAGTCTCAACTTAACTGAACTTATGCGGGTCTGATGACTCTGAGATGTATATATCTGAAAATAAAAGGATGAATAAATTTTTTATGAATAAATAGGTAAATATATGTATATAAGTTGTAGACGACATCCCTCTGTTTTGTTGACCCTGATTTTCTACTCAACATCATATCCACATCAGTAGACTCTATGAAAATCAATAAAAAACACGTTAACTAGTACGTTTTCAAATTGTATTTGTATTGTTTGACGGAGTAGAGGTAAAATAATAATAAAAATAATGATAATAATAATAATAATAATAATAATAATCTTTTAAAGAATTTAGTTGTAACTCTACTCTCTACCAATGCAATTTGTTTTCATGTTCGTCGTCATGTGTGGTTTCTTGAGCGTGCCTTTCAATTTCTGAAAGTAACAAATACAATGCGTCAATACTATATAGTCAAATTGACAGGCAGTCAGATGTAGGTAGAAATTTCATACATTTTTTATTCTACACATAAAATATCCAAAGATTTCTTATTCTGCAGTTTGAAAATGCAGAGTTTCCCGGATTCAGTTTTTTTTTGTTGAACCGTGTGAGATTTATTGTCATTACTTTTCACTCTTCAGCAATCAGTTGGTTTTTGTATTGTATTTTTTCCGTATACAAACAATTCCATGTTCAACAACGTGTCTGACTAATTTTTTTATCAATGTGTATGCACATCACATCAGTGTGTACAATAACAAGAACAAGAGCTATCTGTATTAACTTGTTCAATAAGCTTAAACTTAAAGTCGTCTAGTTTTTTTTTATTTTAGAGAAAGAAACGTGTCCGTAGTTTCCGTACAGACTTTTCTTGAAAAGTTTGGAAGTGGAAATGGAAATGGAAATGGAAAATTGACGAGACATGAAGAATCGGCACGAATTATAGCCCTGAACTAAAGTCATAAACAAAATAAAATTGTATAGGTTTAGGTTACGCAGTATAGAAGTCTGTATTCTGTATGTTTGTCTATGTATATGTGTGTGTGTGTGTGTGTACTCTCTTTTTTCAAGTGTTCAAGTGAGAGATCATGAGAAGAGATAGCTATACAAGTACATACAAGTGCAGGATTTGTAGGTCACCAACTTCGCCAAGGAAGAGAAGAAAAATGATTTTACCTTCTCTCTCTCTCTCTCTCTCATCGTCAGTACCTGAGTCCAAAACGTATAGGGATAGCAATAGCAATAGCAATAATAATGTTAATAAATAGGCATGCACAATACACATCACTCCATACCATGTGCACAGCATTTTCATTTGAACGCTCAGAGTTTCCCCTAACAACATTTTCCTTCTCCACCTGCCTATACTTCCTTCCAGATAATGAATATTGCACAGACTCTTTTTTTCTCTACCATATATGCAGACGGAGGATTTTATATTTTGACAGTGCGCGTCTTCTTTTTCCTTTTTACGTGTAAATTTATTGCTATTGAATCCATCTTGTCAATTTTTAAACAAATTCAACAAGTACCCTTTAAATTCAAATTCCATTAAATAATCAGATGCTATCCCTGTCTCCTCTCAAAATCTTAAGGAGAAATCAAAGTCATCATCTTTCTTTTTTTTGTCCAATTCATTTCATCCAAATAAAACCGAATGATTCAAAGGGAGAAGTACGTGTAAAAAAATACAAATGAATCTCGAATTGACAGGAGTGTTATAACATTATTCATTGATCCTTTTCCCTATTTCGTTATCCTTGTACCTACGATGCATGCGGAATTTATTGACTTTTGCCTCACATTTGTTTTGGTGCGTAATAGATAAATGAGAATTAGTATGGTCTCAAAGGATTAAATCCTGAGATGAAATGCGTAATAGACTTTACTTATGTACATTTATGGTGGAGAGAGTGAGAGAGAAGAGGAGACTCGTTTGTACTTAAAATAAATTTTGTACATGCATCCTCAACAGAGACAGAAACAGAAACAGCACTGCTCTTGGATATTACAGACATGCTCACGAGTCTCAACTTGAAAAGAAGAAAACCAAGTGTTGATTATAATATAATATAAAATAAAGAGTGTAAGGGTAAATGCAATGGAGTAGAGAGAGAGAGAGTCGGCAGTCGGCAATTTGATTGAAGGTTACGCGTAGGAAATAAGGACAGGGCCAGAAATCGCACACAAGATCACACACATTACACACGTCCCTATACATACGTATATACCTTCTCATTGTTATCCATATGATATGATATGGGTAATGAGTGGACGGAGCAAGAGCAAGTGCGTGTAGGTATTTTATATATCAGTCGATGCATAGGGTAAACATTGTTACCACACAGTCGATGTCAATACCCATAAATATTTACTCTTACAAACAAACAAACACTCACCTCATAGAGTTAAAGAGTCCTCTCTTCAATAAAATCATCATGTTAATAAAGAATCATTTAACTACAGTGTCATAATCTAATGGATCCCTATTTCAATCAAAACACATTCGGACGCATTTATTTCCCAATCAATCAATTGAGATTTGTGGCCAAGTTAATTCAATCCAATCCAAGTACTTGTACATATATATTTGTTTGTAGACTAATTACCAATTAGCTAAACAAACAGAGATTTAATGGAATCAAGCGACAAATTTATTTCTCTTCGAATCATACGAAATTGACTGTATCACAAAAATTGGGACTCGCAATTTTCATCGTTTATATACAGTACTAGTCACGAGAAACTTTGCACTTCCTATGCTGGCAGCATGGGAAGTGCAAAGTTTCTCGTGAATAATACTGTACAGCTGATCTTGGGTAATGGAATGTAAAATATGTATCGTATGTGTAGTAATGTGTACAGTACTTGTATTTTTAAATCCAAGGATAATGTTGATGGCTATGGATGTGGTGAGGGAGGATGAGCCGCAGTCGGAGAGTGAGTATAAATAATAATAGATGCAAATTAGTTGCATTTTCTATACGTGTACTCAGTAATATTTGGATGATGACCCACATTACTGTAAAAAGTATTATCTGAGATTAGGCTTTTAACTTTGAATCTTGATGCTCTAAAGTCCTATTTTTGTGAGCACGCCATTGTTTACACATTTTTTATGTGTGTAGATATGGATGGAATTGGACAGAGAGTTGCTATGTATATGCTGGCTGGGATTTAAGTACAGGAAAAAATATCCGTGTGCTCTGTCTGTCTACTAATATCTATAAAGATGAGAAGAAAGTCATGAGAGTCTCATGAGAAACTTTAAAACTTGTTCAACTTGTATTAATTTGTTGATCCGTCATCATAATTCAAATAAAACGAAAGTAAAAATCAGGATAATTGGATATCATATCATATGAATTTATGATTTATATATACGATACTTTGTAACATATTTTGAAAATGAGAGCATAGACAATTATTATTGATACAAAAGTTATTTTTGAATAATTCTTTTTTTACGGCGATTCCAATTCCATTTACATGGAATGTGCATGCATGATATTGTGTACAAAGAGGCTGAAATGTATCTGTAAAAATATTGAATGGCAGAGTATCGGGATATAAAATGTTATTTATTGATAATAAATATCATTTATTTATGACGGACGTTTCTAAATATCCTACACTGTATAGAAGACTGTAGTCATTTTGGCATCCAGATACAAAAGTAATATACCTACACATAAAATGTACGCGCAAATTTAAGAAAATTGCAAAAAGGCTAAAAATCTGCAAGATTTGGGGATTAATCTATTTTCTGTACTCGTGACTCAAAAATAGAATGAGAATCAGATTGAGTTTTCAATGGTGACTGTGGATGAGGAGAGTCAATCTTCAATCTTCAATCTGTGCAACTGGTGGAAATGTTGTTCATACATAGGATAGAGATCCTCATATATGTACCTATGAATGTCCTGTTAATACACATTTACAAAAGGTGCTTTATCAATTTGCACTTGGAAATTGAACGTTGCCGTTGCCGGCTGCTATACTTGTGTGTAAAAATTTACCATGTACGCACACATATGTAATGCGTACACATATCTGTATTCCCATGTAAATAGTTTTCCGCTCCTCTCTCTGTGTCTACATAATTTTATTAGTGGCCTACTTTTTGTAGGATGCATCCCCACAAAATCCCACTTGTTCAGATAGCACAAGGCTCAAGCACATGCTTCTACAGATATATACTCTCTATCCACAGTCTACACCACTTTTCTTTTTCTGAGCCAAGACGCGTAGCGTATGAGTTACCCTTGATATTCGTACGCGAAAGTTAAAAAAAAATTTGAATTTCGAAATGTGAAATCCACACAGTGTTGTATAATTCTGGAATCGATTCTATGTTAAAGGATAGGACAATTCCTAGAGAAT
>JAIUND010000172.1:0-103512 GCA_034699125.1 Gisinianus flammeolus | reverse complement strand
TACGTTGAAGAATAAAATTAATATTATTTTGTTCTCCTCTAAATTCTCCGCTTTTAAGTGCATATTATTTACTGATTGTGTTTTCTCCTCCATAGCTTGAGCGAAGCTCGCAGGAGTTTTTAATCTAGCATTAAATTTAATTGCGTATATTTGTGCTCAAGGGTTCTTCCCATATCTGCTCTCTCAGACAAGCGTGCTGGCTTCGGTGAAATACGAAGTGCAGGGTAATACAGAATCTACGAGGAAAAAATAATCGACCCCGACCGAATTGATCGTTGAGTTCAATTCCGAGTCTCACTGTGAATTAAGTAGTTAACTATTTACTTTCACCAGTGTTTGTTTGTCTTGTCCAGTTTGGACTTTCTTTTAGCTCGCCTGAGTTCTCTCGGCTTGAGCATTGTTTATTATTCATTTAAATTATATTATAAAACCCTTTTAAAGTATATCCTTTAAAATAAAATAAAACAATATAAACATAATAAGGTACATCTTTTATGGGATGAAAGGAGAATTAAAAACCTTGACGTGTAATTGACATCCGAGCTTGACCTTCACTTTCCTTTCCTCTAGTTCCCAACATCACAGTAATTGCCTTATAAATGAGAGGAAACACGCTAAAAATCCTTAAAAAAAAGTTAAAGAGACATCAGTAGGTTGACAACTTTTAATAAGCCCAAAAATGACTCAGCGCAACATTTCATTTCATTTTACTCTGACATCTGACACTTAATGAAGAAAAAAAATCGTATTTGAGTTGAGAAAACCAGTCAAAAGGAAGGAAACATACGGGGAAAGCGTATGCATGTCTTTTAATTACGTTTTAAAATTAGTCCTTTGAGCATGACTTATACAATTTGAGTTCTCACGTAGGTAGGTACTTTAGAAAGAAATGTCAGGTGTCGGATTGTACTGTTCACAACGCTCCCTTGACCTTGACTGTCTCTACATATACTCCTTCAAAATGACTAAAGACACGCTCTGTGCCTTGGAAAACACCCAAGGAGCAGTGCTTGTGTGCATTAGGGACTAATGACTAATCGTCAGCAATAAAACTTGGTCAGCATGCTGGCTACATTAAGCAGCGATTTTTTTATTTTCCCATGAAAGAAATTCTCGTTTTTAAAAAATGAGAATAGAACATTTGATGTTGATGAAAATCCCGTGGTGAATTCTAATGCTTGTGTTTGTTTACAGTGACAGGAAGAGTCATCGGGAATTTGGATCATTAGTACAAATATGAATCATTCCCTTCCCATTATCATTTCTATATATGAAATTTCATCATTTTTATTCTCCTTCCGAGCGTTTCTCTCTGTAGAGTGTAGAGCGTTGAGATTTTCTCTCTCTCCCGCTCTCTCTCTCTCTCTCTCTCTCATGATCATAATTCAATAATTCATTTGTAACAAGCAAATGCTTTTATAATTCTTTCATTAATTTATTTTAACGATCTCTCCAAGGCTTCATTCCTACAATCTACAAATGCAGGCATGCCAACTGTCATGGGTACATTTGACCATATGACATTTCAAACATATTTGGGACTAGTTTCCCACTCAACAAATAGAATCCGTTGAGGCTCAACTATTTCCATGATAAATCTATACTCATCATTAGATATGTAAAATAAATGTCTCCTTTTGTGTACACTAAGCTTTATTGTTGTCCTTTCCGTCAACAATATCTATGACTATCTCTCTATTTGACGTTATATATGTACGCAGTACGCATTTAAGTAGGTAAGTATCTGTAGTTACAAAAGATTATGCAAAACAGTTTTGCATTTGAGTAGCTCATAAATAAATGGGAGTTTTGCATTTAATATGTATATTCCAGTTTCCATCCTTGAAAATCCGTATCAAATTCGTTAGACATAAGTTGAAAATTCCCAGTACTTCCTTGTGTTTGTCATACCAGATGAGATGTGCTAGACATTTGTGAGTGTGTGTGTGTGTGTGGTTGTGTGCAATAATGTCGTGATTAATGTTCTCGGTGTACCGAGAAATTCTTGTGGAAACTACGAAATTGACAATTATTATGTCATGAGAGACTCGGATATATACAGTCATGAGAGTAAATTCCTTTATATGGTAAGCTCAAAGAATTTCGTACACATTGTGAGGGTTCATTGTAGATTGTATGTGGACTGAAGTCGTACACATGAATTAGAGGGAGAAAGAGGGAGTTGAGCTTAGGAATGATCATAGATTATACAGGACGGCTTAAATTTAAATCTGTAAGGTAATACTAATTAGCTTTTTCGTCACAATTGGAACTTTGGCCTCCGTGATTACGTTTAATAACTACCCAGCTTTCCCTCGCTCTTCCTCTCTCTCTTTCTCTCTCTCGCTCCTCTCATCTGTTGGTTTCCTTAAACAAGCTTTTGCGTTCAATTCATGAGAATCAAGGGGGAAATTCTGAAATCCGGATACTGTGTGTAATGTAACGTTGAAATTATTATTATGATACAGGTTGACGGGAAGGGCTCATGGACTGTTTTAGTTAGCATAGGTTCAGCACACAGTATATCAGATCCATCATACGATACACATTGGACATTTTCATGTAGAACAAATGTTAGTGTACATAAGTATCTAATGTTATACATACAGTAAACTCATTCAAATTTATTATGTTGGTTTATGTGGGGTCGAGAGGGGTTTATTTTGTGTTCAAAATCACTAGAAGACTCCTCAAAAGCATTTTAAATAATAGCCCATTGAACTGGTTTCTTGTCAATGAGTTTATAGAATGAAGGAATCAGAAGAATTTGCCCAATAGCCTACATTGAAGTTCTATCAAGTATAGCTCATGACAACAAAACACAAAAAATAAACGACTCTCCTCGACCTTATTTTGTAGATATTTTAAGTAGGATTTCCATTAGATTTGAAATGATTACTGGTTCATTTCAACTCCTTTATTTCTATTCCAATTTTGATCATGCATACATTTTATGATTTGCCGGGAACCCTGGAACACGATTAATTTGCTGAAAGCAAGTTCAATTAGGATTTACAGTTCACTTTCATTTTGTGTGTCTCCATTTTATCCTCTCCTCCATCTCTCCTCTTCTCTATAGGTGTTTACTCAGAGCGATAGAATTCCTTTCTCTCCCATTTAGATCTCGAGTATTCGATGGAAACTTGTAGAAATCTGAATTACGCCATGTCCACAAAATATAATACTTATATTGCAATGTCACACTTTTATCCATAACACAACTCACATCCTGTGACTGTATTGTTTTGAAGAGAGATGTGTCACTTTATTTTTTGGTGCCTGTGTGCACGAGATTAAAGACTAAATACAGATATTACGTGAATTTTATTTCGTATGGGTGCAAAAAATATGTATTTAGTACAAATGAGAATTTACACTCTCGAAACAAAACGTTAAAATATGCCCTACAGTATATTTTGCGTAAAACTAACCCGAAAAATTGTTGAAATAACATCATTTTTGTTAACTTGACGAAACATTTAGTTGCAACAACCCAAAAAAAGGTTAAATTTTACGTGAAAAAACGTAGGGCCCTAAAAACCGTAAAAAACGTTAAATCAAACCAAAAAACGGTTGAACTTACCGTTTTTGATGGTTATTCTAACCCATGACTTTCGAGAGTGTACGTAAGCATATAATGACATTGGATCATCTATTAATGCAATCATAATCTGCATACATGTGGTTGAACAAACAACCTTGTTAAATTGATTTTGTGTTGTTTTTATAAATGTCGGTGGGACATGAAACGTAAGATTAGTTGGTGGTCATGGTCATTGAATAAACTCATTGGCAAAACTAACGACTTGTTTGCAGTTGACACGCGATATTTCAACGTCATGAGTATGGCTTCTAGAATGATTAAAATCAAAACATAACAATGTAGAAAATCAAAAAAAAAAAGATTGTATTCATAGTGCCCATTATCACCTTCATCCATTACTTACGCGAGAAAGTGCGTACAGTATTGGTCAAAATTTGAAGGACATTGAAAACACAAGAAAACTGCTTTCAAAAAACAAAAAATTAAACAATATAGAAAATACATATTCTACCAATTTCGAATCTAAGCTTTGTTCTCGTTAAGGTTCACCAATTTGCCTCTACTATACACAGTACCTTCTCAAGTTCAAATAAATACATGGCAAATATTGTAGTCACATGTGTGTATTTTGATTAGTCAACATGAGAATTAACAATCATGCAAAAGGAAAGGGAGGGCGTATTTTCCATGTAAATTAAGACTTGGAGAAAGTGTCCGCGTGCTCTTAAAGTATCATTTACGTTGGATACGGCTGTAGTCAAACGAGCGTATGTGCGTTGAGACGGCTTATCCCAACGACAATCCGTCTTTGTATTTCCCTTACTTACGTCCATCGACATTCCCACCATAATCTGTCATATTTAACAATTCATGACTACAACAGAACCATAATTTTATCGCATACTTTTTTTTGTTTCTTCTTTGTAGGCTTTTCACGGAAAAGGCTTCATCAAAAAACTGATAAGTAAAAATAAAAGATTGGTTGCTGAAATTTTATGTTTTTCTCTCTCATTTTTTCATTTAATTTAATTTAATAGTAGGAACTATATAAATATATACCCGGTAAATTTTTGAGAGAGAGAAAGTATAGAGAGAAAGTTGAATGAATTTGTCAATTCCAAGGATAAAACCAACCAGAAAAAAATAGAGAGAGAGATAGAGAGAGAGTTCAACGGTGCATTCACATTGAAAGAATCGCACCGTCTGCTGTATCTCTGCTATTTCATGTTGCGGGTCTTGAACATATTCATTCCTTTTTTTTGCACACACACTGACTGACGACAATGAGATCTCAATAGAGAACAGTAGAGGCCGTGCTCGATTCCCATATATAATCTTATCTACAGAAAAAACCCAACGGCTCCTCTTATCTTATTATATTGAGAGTGACGAGAGAGGATGAGGGCAGAGAGAAAGGTTTTGAAAAGGGACGGGAAGGGAGAAAGAAAAAGAAGGGGAAGAAAAAGAAGCACTGATGAAAACATAAAATGAAATTTATAATTCTTCAAATTGTATTCAACAGAGGAAATCGTCGAGGAAAAGGAGGAACTAGCAACTGTAAAAGTCTCACATATATAGACATGCCAGAAGCCGGTAGCTACAATTTCACATGACACAGGCTACATGCATTACACATACTGTACAAAATTGACAGCTAACCTAGATGTAACGTTCACTTTTTTTGAGCCAATGTTACACTTACACTTGTATAAGAGATGACTGTCTCTGATTTCACACGTATTTCATACTGCTGTCGTTCTTGACTCTCTCCATTTCAAGAAGGTGAAAAGAGTGCGTGTGTAGCAAACCTATTTCTGGCAATGACGTACGCTCAGCTCACTCTTCTGTATCTAAGGTTTACATTTAAACCATTTTCTTTCTATAGATTTCCCTTCACTCACTCACTCACTCACTCAGAGAAATAACGACTTTTAAGGAAAAGAAATCCAAATGATCATTTCAAATTACAAAGAGTCCTACAGTATCTATATATAGTTCTAATTAGTCTTTTGTTCTTTTAAAGTTCAAGCTTCTAATTTCTTCATTTCCCATCAGGGCAATTGTTTTTGTTTTTTGAATTCCCCCAGAATTCCCCCAGAATTGGGGTCATCATGTCATTTGAAACGATACTTTGAATCACTATTCACTACGATTCAAAAAACCCTTTGAATTATTTGGATTTGAAGGAAGTCTCTCTGCAAGTGTGTATTCATGTTTTCTTTTCCCTCGAAAGTTTTAAACGGTAAAGTTTATGGTCAAGAGAGAAATGCATTTTCACCCCTCCTTGTTGGTAATGAAATAAATTCTTAAAGTAGCTTGGGAAATTGGGTGGACCAATGGAAGAAAGTGTGGGTGTCATTCTCATGTTAGAAGTAGCAAGTTGTACTATAACTCGAGGAGAAAGTTTAGATTTGAGAGGTAAAAGGTGAAATTCTTTTGTTGGGAAAGTTTCATAGTAATTTTCTTTTGATCAGTTTCAGAAGGAAGAGAGAGAGAGAGAGAAAGAAAGAGAGAGAGAGGGGGGAAAGCTAGGGAAATGTAGAAGGTAAGATTGCTTCAAGTTTCTGCATGATGTACACACTCTGCTGTGGTGTGGCTGTGATGGTTGTAAGTTGGTGAGTGCTGACTTGTTTGTCAAGGAAAAAAGAGAGAGGGAGAAAGAGAGAGAGAGAGAGAGCAAAAAAAGTCTGTATAGATTTTTGCAGCTGTACTCTGATGGGCTTTTGCCTTGGGAAAGTAAAAATGAGGATACCTCAGTCTAAGTTAGGTAGAAGGAATCTTCCATCTCTTCACATCGTACTTCCTTTCATCCACTCTCCTTCTTTTGTTTTCCGAAATCTCTACCTCTATCTCTGTTCCCGTCTTTTCATCCAGACGTTCTACATTCTCTCTCTCTCTCTCTCTCTTTACAATACACTAAGATTTCTTAGGTGAGTACGATTTTGCATGAAAAACTTCTCCCGTTTTTAATGAGCAAATTTGCGCAAATGGTCTCTTTCCCCCCTTTATCATCCCACCCTCCACTATCTTCCCTTTCTCTTTCTCTGTCTTTTCACAGCCACCCCTGTATCCAGATACAGTGGCTTCACGTTTCTAATTGCGGTTTTTACAATATGAAAATTTCGTTTTGGGAAAACTCTTATGAGCCACACGGAGACTCCACTCAACTCATCACGAGTACTCGTGTATTTACATCCGTACAAGAAAAGACTTTATTCATGCACTAAATGAAAAGTCCAATGGTCCAGGTATTTCTCTCCGGGAAAGACACACAACTATGTAGATTCTTTCACAATATGATTTAAATGCTGAGAGTATTATTACTTGCTGACTACGTCTTCATCCCTACTTAGCCTGCTCAAAGTTTAAATTCAAAGTTTACTTTATTCTCTCATTTTGACTTATTTCCATCTTTCAATTAAAATTCTCGTGGTTTGCTCTCGTATGTGAACCCTATATTGTTTCTTTTACTTAATCCCACTCAAAATCAATGTTGCTACACGTACATTTCTTTTGACTCTCTCCATACGATAAATATATATGTATGTGTTATTATTTTGACTAGATGAACAATCACCAGGACCATTATTTATAGTTCTTGCCATGAGCAAAATCAATGAGTCCAATCCACAATGTAACCTTTTGAGAAAATTTTGCTCATTCATCAACTTCTGTAGTAAACACGTTTCGTAATAATAATGATTATATTCATTAAAATCCCCTCGTGAAATTGGTCTAGATAAATTGAGGATTCCCGTTCACAGTTCCATGTCAAATAAATAATAGCAATAATCCCATATTCATTTTCCCACAGAGGAATACACATGGAATCTCTTCCATATTTGCCTTCGCATGCATTCCACAGTTGCCTTTCCCTCATATGTATGAAACCAGATGAAATGGAAACAAGAAACTACTGCCGTTCATTACCCAGAAAAATTCTGCCTAGAATATTAACTTTCTAGAAATAAGCATCCCGACTGCATAAGCATAATTAATACATCCAAGTGTGATCAAGTGCAAATGAACGAAGCCTTTCGTATTTTAATATTTTTCATGGAGGATTCAAAGATTTCTCAGCAATTAGCACATTTCAATGAATTTCCAAGAGCGAGCGCCTTGAACTGTGATGATGATGAACAATTTGGTGGACAATATGAAAGAGCAAGATGAAAATTTGAAATCACGCATAAATGACTTGTTTTAAATGTAAATGAACATTTAATTGGAAACGACTCGAATATTTTCTACCTGTGTCTTTAATTGGTTGGAGTCTGTCGTGTGTCGTGGGTGAGTAGAAACTAGAAACGTCCGGATTGACGACATAACATGGAATGATTTTTTTTCCTTCCTTTTGAAAATCATGGTACATTCTATTCGAAGTATATAGTGAAAGTACATGCAAATTTTTGACTGTCGTCCTCGTCACATTTCATATATTTCCTAGTACATAAGTCATAAAGCAATGGAAAGTGTACTGTGTCATGTCATGGCTTGTCAATTATTAACTCCAATGCCGTCATTTGGGAAATGAGCTATTCAACTATTGAATGGTACACTCACGAAAAGATAATAACGAAATGTCCCATGTGAGGAGAAATATTATGAAGTATGAATAACATGAATATGATTATTAGGTTCAAAGAGTCATGAGTTAAGAATACGAATGTCAGTGAAAGAGAGAGAGAGAGACGTTGAATCATTTGGGATGAAGAAACAATATGGAGAATACACACAGAGGTCGTATGATGGTGCATAAGTTGCCCAAAAGTATACAGACTGGAGAAGGATCTTCTTGGGATTATCTTTTATAAAGTATGAAGAGACGACTTCTCACAACTAGTTTGTCTTTTGTTCCAAAACTTATCATGCATATTTATTATATTTATTTTTTACATATGTACAAATAAACTTCCTTGTGCAGGTCCTCATGTAGATTTGAACTTGTATGCTTGCTTGCGCCCTTTTGTCAAGTCCACAAAGAATGAATAGAAATGAGATCAAGTTTCTAGCTTGCGGGTGGTGGTGAAATGTGAACCTGAGAAGAGGGAAAAGACGTTCTTGTTTTCCTCTCTCTCTCTCTCTCTCTCTCTCTCTCTCTCTCTCTCTCTCTCTCTCTCTCTCTCTCTCTCTCTCTCTCATTGGGTGTTGTAAATTTCCATGTAGTGGGGCCATATGACCATGTACCGCCTGTGTTGAGTACAAGAATACATTTGTTTGTGAGGGAGTTGATGTGGTGTTCTTCTTTTGCAAAGAGGCACAGAGAGCGAGAGAAAGGGAGAGAAGAGGAAGAGGAAGACTTTGTATGAAATGTACATGGTACACGATTTGAGTCATGTTCCAAGTTGTTAGTTGGCTCGTTGAATTCACAGCTTTACGATTAGAGATGACTCAAGTTGTTGTTGACGCTGGGGATGTGTGTGTGAGTGTGTGTGTGTGTATGTAGCATACGGTCTTGCCTTTAATTAACCGGATGAATGCGCTAATTAGTGAGCTGCCGATAATTTAAGTAAGACGAGCCCTTCGTCGAGATCTACTCTTACTCATCTTTTCCCTCTAATTGCTTCCCATAGTGCTCACTTTCTTCTCTTTCTCTTCCTCTCTTTGCCTTTTCCACTCTGTTGTTGTCTACTGTTGGGATGCATGCATGTGTGTGGGAATATTTTAGAGGCTACTTGTTTTCAACACTTGAACGCTTGCTTTTCTCTTTCCTACACAGATCAAAAGACGTGATATTTGTTTTAATTGCAAAGCTTTTCCGACTCTTGTGTTCATTTTTCTGGTTGACCTTTTCCCAGTCCCTCCAACAAAACATGTATTTTTCATACATGTAAAACAAAACTGTGTGGAATCCAAGGGGTGTGTTGGGATTGGTAAAGAAAATAACAAGATTCAACAGGGTTTCTCACTCCAGTAAGTTTTGTCATCCATTTTTCTCGAATGGTTTTAATTTGTCTTCGCGTCTCTGTTTCGTTTTATTTAAATGTGGTTGGTACGTAGTACGTACACTCTCGCACTTATTGTATTTTGCAGGGGAAAACTGGGAGGGAATGGTGGAGGAGACATGTTAAAAGCCTTTGTAAACAGATCGATAGTCAACTGTCTGTTGTGATCTCCATCTGAAGATTTGTTCCGACACATTTTTAAAATTTCCTCTTGGATCGATATGGATTGTAGGTGCAGTCCTCACTTGAAATTGCACCCTCCAAAAATAAAGAAAAGGAAAATCTTTTCTACTCTACACCATGTGCATATAACAATTAAGCACTTTTGCGATTTCCATTTTCTCCTCAGCAGCAACTACATACATTTTAGTTTTTCTCAGAATTCCATCAAATGCGTCATCATTTTAGACTGTGGTATTCTCAAGAGAGGAAACAAGGAGAATTTCTATTTCTTTTTCCTCTTTCTCCCCTCAAATATTTCCCAGGGCTCACCAAAAGAAAAAAACCATGGGCATGAGATGGGAAATTTGATTACAAGTTTTGCATTTTGTATTTATGTATGTACAAATGCTAGTGGGCCAACTCCAACGAGTACAACAAATATTTTTAGTTTTCCCGTATATGCTCTCTCCAACTTGTTTACTCATTTATTTCTTGTTTCTTTCTCTCCATCCTCATCTGTAAGCTTAAAGCGCTCTCTCATCAAATTTCAAAATAAAAGACACTCTGATACGAAATACAAAGGGTAAAACATCACACTAAAACTACTGTGTTCTACAGTCTTTTTCCTCCTGGAAATTAAATTGTGTTTAAAAATAATTTCAATGAGAAAAGCCGTGGCGACCCACGTTCCATATTGATTCAATCAGGAGCACAATTGGCTTTGATTTTCAAGTTTAGCCGAGTGAATTGCACTTGAATGGCTATGCCCTTATTTATTGTATGTTTTTCTGGGATTCCTATCGCTTAAAATTTCCAATCTGCTTTTGCTATGTATGATAATAATAAAAACGGAGTAGTTAGGGGAGATGGACGGTAGAGCAAGCGATATGGGACATATTATTTAAGCTATGTCTATTTTCAATGTGTGTGTACTTTATCCTGTCTTCGATTTTTGATAGAGCTTTCTACTCGATTGGAATGGCTATATGTGTTGTGTGTGAGGAGAACGAAGGCATTGGAACAGTGGGATGACATGTATTCCCATCAAGAAATGGGAATACAAAGTCAAGGGGAGATTCTACACACACACATAGAGAGAGAGAGAGAGAGAGAGAGAGAGAGAGAGAGAGAGAGAGAGAGAGAGAGAGAAGGAACTGGCTATAGCAAAAAGGAGAGAGAAGACCCGGACGTATGTATATGAATGCCGTGTGTGTGTGTATGTATATGTGACCTATCCTCCGAACTGGGAGAACTCGCTTCACGGTTGCGTGTGAGCCTCCTAGTTTTCACTCGCGAGAGTCTCATCGGTTGGCTCTCTTGCTCTTGCTCTCACTTCACTCTCCATATCAAGCATCTCTACTCTTTCTACTTATTATCCACTCTGACTAAGAAACGTTCCAGTCTACAACTTGGTTTTCTCACTTGTTTCACTCAGAGTTCAACTCCTCGCAGCTCCCATTTCATTGCACATAAATACATAGGATATCCCACATACAGTCACAGTTACAATTACACAGTTACATAGTTACACACACACGCAGACACACTTACACTTCCTCACTGACTCACATTTTGGAGAGTAAACCAAAAGACTCGGTTGGAAGCCCAAAAGGATACTTTACGATTAGTTTTCATTTGCCGGGGAACACGAGGACAGATTGAGAGTAAGTTGGAGAAGGTGTCTATGTGTGCACGGGCAGAGAAAGAGAAACGGAGTGAGAGGGAGAGAGAGAGATAGAATTGTGTGTGTGTTGAAAAGACTTTTGAGTTTGAGTTGTCGGTTTTGAGTTGGTTCGTGGGTTGTTGGAATGCAGAACTGAACTTTCCTATCCACGATCCGGAACTTTGTCCATCACATCACACTTGACTGAGAAGAAAGTTGAGTAGCCCTTCTCTCCGGATCTCTTATTACTTCCTTCACAAAAGCTCATTCACTTTCTTCTCCCCCCCTCTCTCTTTGCCGTCTTCCTTCTTACTTTCTTTTCTTTCGTACGTTACTTCGTTCATTCGTTTTCTCTCTCTCTCTCTTTTTTCCTCATCCTGATCCAATAGCTGAATTACTTTTCATCCCAGCTAATTAAATAATAGTGCTTCAAAGTGAACTATACAAGGATTCTTCCCTCGTCCGTCTTCCTCTTTGGTGCACGTACAACAGAGCGGAGAATACTTGAAATATCTCTCTCTTCACTCGACCATCATGATGTGCAACTTGAAATTCCAAAGATTTTGTCACCAACAAAATGATTTCACCAGCACCTTCAATTGAATCAAGAGTCTTCTCCTCTCTTTCTTTCTCTCTATTGAAATTGTGAACTGAATGCAATTCAATTTTTGAAGCTCAATCACACACACACACACACACACACACATCTAAAGAAGAGGAAAAGGGTTTCGTTAGATATTGTTAAGTGAGATTGATGTGATTCAACTGTTTAATTCATCTGTTCTTCTCCGATACAAAAAAAACAAAACCAACTGAAGCTTTTCGCACTCGATTCACTCACTCAATGTTTCAAAATGTTTTTTAATTTTGAATCCTTCTTTTCAAGCTTGTGAATTAAAACCAAAAATTTGAGTGACAATATCTGTTCAATGTTGGATGTGTTCCGATGAAAGATTCCGGTGATTACATTTTTTTCCTTCTTTTTGTTTTTTTTTTACTTATTTTACTAATTTTCTAGTAATATCATGTAAAGCATAATTGAGATGCTAGGAAAGGAATTAAAAAAGATTACAAGATTTCAATTAGGACTAATTCAGGGTGGGATATGCATGACATTTTATACGTTGAAAAATTATTTAGATTTCCTCTCAGTTTACGTTGGGATGTGTGTGGTCAGAGTCTGAGAATGCCTGGAATTTGTAATTTAAAGAGTAATATCTGCCAGATTTGTGTGTGTTTGTATATTCCACTGTAGATTTCCTGGGTTGATAAAGAGTACATTTTGGAGGATTTTGTGTGTGCGAACGAAAGAGAGAGAGAGAGAGAGAAGAGTGTGTGCTTAGCCCGAGAGGAGATAACTTATATGAAACCCAGCTTGTAATTTGTAAATACCAAAACACAATCTCCGCTCGACTCAATTTGGGGCGAACCAAAAAGCCAGAAATCAGGCTTATCTTTTAATTATCGTAATGTCAGCAAACAGTATAAAATGTTTAGTTATTCTTTGAGGTTTTTGAGTGAGTCTTTATAGAATTCGATAGAAATCCACCATGCATTTGCATAGAACCTCGAACCATTTGTCGACAAGCTTTGGGAATCCTTCAAGTACCTGTGTGTGTAGAGTAGAGAGTGAGAGAGAGAGCATTATTTGATATTTTGGGACGGATCCCACATCCACAGTCAGTAGTCAAGACAAACAAAGTATGGATGAGATATCTCGAATCTTGATGGATTCTGCATCCAGCTGTTGTTCCAACTCCAAATTAAATGTGTACAAATACAATATTTCAAATATTGCAACTTTTTACTATTCAAATAGTGTGCGAGTTTAGTTTGCTCCTGGTATTCTTGTGTAATTCGCAATTCTACATTTAATACGAGCGTGATGATCTTTAGTATAAATATGGAAAATGACATTTTCTACTCGTATAATGATCATTTCCGAAATGTTTAAAATCAACATTTGTGCATAAAAATGAGTCTGTAGACGAACAAATCTTGAAGTCAAAGACAACTGACAACTTATTAAATTGAACTAAAATGTTCCATTGATAATGAATGTAAAACATTCTTATAACTTTTCTTACTAATTTCTCTTTCTCTCGCCCGTCAAATGTCACGGAAAGAGGGAGAGAGAGAGAGAGAGAGAGAGAGAGAGAGAGAGAGAGAGAGAGAGAGAAGGAAATATTGAGAAAGTTACTGGTTGAGAGGAAGAACATTGATTTTGACTAAGAGGATCGTGAAAAGTACAGTGGAAAAAAAATGAGCTTGACAGACATACGTTTTTGATGATTTATGTGAAATAATGAGTAAATTTTTCTTACTTTTGTAAAACTTAGCGCCCCATTTTTTTCTCTTTCTCTGTCTCTCTCTCTCTCTCTTCCGCAATTTAACTTGAGAATTTTGGAATATGTATGCTTGTATAAGTTCCATATGTGTCGTCTCGTGTCGTGTACTTTGCAAAGGAAAAGGTAGAAAGTAAAAAGTCAGACGCCTTCCAAATCCCAAACTTCTTGACTCTATTCTTATGATGAGAATGACAAGCTTTAACTTCCCATAACCAATAGAGAAAGAGAGAAAGAGAGAAAGAGAGAGAGAGATAGACAGAGAGGAAGTGAGGAAGAGACTGGGAGATAGCGAATGAGGGAAAATGAACAATACGAATATGGAATGACTGTAAAGTGTAGACTTGTAGACTATGAAGCCTACAGCACCTTGAGGCTTTCTAGCTGTGATTAACTTAAGTTAGTGCTGAATCTGTCAAAAGTTGTCTCTTCTTCTCCTGCTTCTGCTTCTGCTGATTCTCGCCTCTCCTTCACTTGACTTGACTTGACGTACACAGTAAAATACATCATACATTGAGAGTTGGAGCATCATATGCGAATCAGTCAGCGTGCATAATCGACAAACTTTGCAAATTCTCAGGACATGGGCTCCAACTCTTCAACTCTTCCTCAAGTCAACTCCACTCAACTCTTGACTTTTCTTCTCATACATCCCATACACATCATCCCCGTAGGTGTATATTTTTGTATTCAGATAAACCATTTTCCCTATACCAAACCCGCCCCAATACAATCATCTGTCCAAGTCTATGTCAAATATTATGGAACGTCTCTACACACAATTTCTTACACAAAACTCGTAAACAACATGATGGGCATCTAAAGGAGATTCACCTTGAACTCGTAATAAAAACGAGTGGGGGGAACATCATCCCTGAGTCCTCTGTTAAATACTCTCAACTTGAACAATAGTAATAATAATAATAATAATAATAATAATAATAATAATAATAATAATAATAATAATAATAATAGACACATTCCAACTGAAACACATCAAATCCTCCAAATGCTATTCATCACGCATTTCTATTCAAGAAACTTGATTCAGTTTTTCATGGCATGGCCAAAAATGTATCCAGCTCACAGTATCAAAATATCAAGCCATCTTCATTCACAGCTATTCCATTTCAATGGAAATGCACACATGTACAATATGTACATGTATACAAGTGTGGGCTGTCATGGGGTCTTGCATACATTTTTCATAGAACCAATGCGTGAAATTACATTGACAAAAAACGCACGATCATTATCATTCATTCTGTTAAGACTATCTTGACATGAGAAATGAAATCTTGATATATATCTAACGAGATAAGTAGAGAATGTCTGAGAAAAGTTCACTATGGAAAGAAGAACCACACTGTGGTTTTAATCCTAAATGCTATTGACCTTGGACAATCATGAGAGTTGATAGTTATGATCTCATTTAATTCCTCCTTTCGCAAATTACGATAACTGAGGAAGACAAAGGTTGTGTTATTTTTATCGTTACTATTATTATTATTATTTGAAGTACAGGTGGAGTGATATGATAAATATCACTCACGACATGAAGCTTTAAGGGAGACACAATCAATTCAAATTTCAAATGGAACTTTGTGTGGAATACCCGAATACCCGAGGCAGTACTTTCCAAATCAACTTGACCACAATAAATGAAGCAAAGAGAAAGTTAATCCTCTGTTTTTCTTCCATTATTGTTCACCGGCTTAATATTTTACGATCTGAGACGACCGTACAGAAAAAGATTCACTAAGTATCTTTAGTCTTGACGTTACTACAGATAATAGGTTTCCTTTCATATTTTCTAGTGCAAAATCTAGTGGAAAATCTGCGCTTTACTATCGTGTTAATAATTCTTTGTTTTCAATTCCCTTGGATTTTCTCTCAAATTGGAACTACTGGCGGCAGTCCGCTCAAGTCCCTTGTGAACTTGAGCAAAAAGCCAAAATAAAATAGATGACATCATTAAAAGTATGTGTGGAGAGTATAATAAATAAAATCTAAATGGTGCTAAGAGCAAGACAAAACAATTTCATTACTTTTAAAAATTCGAAACTCTATGTACAAAAAACGGGACGCCTTTTTTTGTCTCTTAAGTATTTTAACTTTTTCTTCTTCTCTGTGGTGACAAGCTTTTTTTCTTTCTTTCTTTCTTTCTTTCATCCTCTGCCTTCTGTCTTTCTCTTACGTCTGTCTGTCTGTCTTTTAGTCTGAGCAACTGCATCCGTACTACGACGCTCCCTTTGAGTTTTCTCTAAAATCTAAGTCAATTAATGTTTGCACTTAATTATTTTTCTCGAGCGGAACTCTATCGCTTCCCTACAAAATGTGTGTGCTTCTTTTTCCTCTTCGTTCTCTACGTTAGCTATTTTTCTCGACTCCGTCCTCGTCTTTGTCGTCTTCATCTTTGCTCAGTTCTTTTCCCTTTTTCTCTTGTTTTCCGGGAGAAGACATTCAGTTTCCCCGATAAACAAAGCCCGCCAGAAGGAATTTTGGAGAGTGAAGGCTTAGCCCATTTAATTAAATGATAAAGGATTGCCTTAGTCCTTTGTTTTATTTACTCATCTCTCTACTCTTTACTTTCTTGTCTTTCTTATTTTATTTTTAGATATTGCATAACTTTGGACGTTATTGTATTTACATTTTCAAATACTAAGAAGAATTACTCAATCTGTTTTATTAAACCATTTCAAAAATCGTTTTTCACGCAACATTTGCATACATTGTGACTCAACAATTTGTCCATGCTGTAAACTCGATTACGATTGCATTCTTCCTGTCATTTCGTAGTTGAAATACCATCGTGTCATAAAAATTGCATCAACAATAAAGGTATTTCGAATGCATCGGAAAATATGAGCAAAACGTTGAAGTAGTTTTTTTTGTTGAACTTTTTGGAAATTCTAGAGGAATTGTGGGTTGTCTTATTTCCACACTTAATTACATGTTTTGCAATTCTTGTGTGTGTGTGCTTGAATCTTCCCTTGTCTGGGACAGGAAGAGTAAGCGAATGACGCTAATATATAGATAGCAGACTACATTAAAGTAACGAAATAGTTGGATGGATAAGTACAGTCATTTTGAACTTATCTTGCCATGCATTTACGAATAGGGAATGACACGAGAGAGAAAATTCTTGGAGAGGCTTCACAGAGCATGGAAGGAGAGAGAGAGTAGAGAATACGTCGATGCAGCGAGAACTTCAAACATTGCCTCTGTATTGTGTAAAAATATTAGATTATATTGCATTTGTCGTGGAAGGAAATTTTTTAATTTCATCAAAAAGTCATTACGTCTTGGAAAGTTGAAAGCGACGTGGGAAATCGAGCCTAGAAGCAATTTTCTTAATGCTTTCTCTCCTTTTCTCTCTCTCTCTCTCTCTCGCTCTCTTCAAATTTCTCATCTTCCCAGTCTTGTGATTGTTCTTTGCCTTACTTGAGTAATCATATCGCGCCAATTTTACTCAATGTGAGGATAAGAAGACGGCTTCAAAATGGTCTTTATTAAATATACATGTACAACGACAGAATTTTCACATTGACTGATATATTATATCGTCTGAATTTCACACGAGCTCCACATCAATACTTTACCATGTCGATTTCGCGTTGAGAGCCCTCTTTTTTTCAGTTTTCAAATTTCAATGTTCAGGGCAAGTCTGCTCAGTGTTTTCCTCTCGTTGCCAAAATGTTGGAATGAATAGTGATGAAATGAGTGCCCCACTTTTGACTGTAACTGTAACGCCATTTAAAGTTCTTTGTTAGTCATCATTTTATTAAATTAGCTTTGTTCTATTGTAAAATGAGTGTAGTTGATATATTTATATATTTAGAATATTCAGTACAAGCTGAAGTTGACGGATGAATGTAAGTAGTTTTTTACTCTGTGGACGAGTTTCCAAGCTCTCACTGCCCTTTATTTGCATTGATAAATGATTATTTGTCTGATTCTCTGAAATTATTCCGTGTGTGCATTCTTTCTACTTTATAATCAACTATGTACTCAACTCAGACTTTGTGGATGAGCTCTGAAATTTGACTTTCCCTTTCTAATTATCCCTTGCAGCTGGAAGGAACCTTCTCGAGTGCATGATAGTAGAATGATAGTTAAGGTTAATTGTTTAGGAAAATACTACGCAGGGAGATCCGAATGGGAAACAAGACGTGTTTCTCACGTCAACTGTGTCAATTTACCAGGCACTTGACATGCGATAAAATGTCAGCGGTAAATAAGCATTTTAAACATTATTATGTTTTCTGAACAATTCAAAGACAGTCAAGAGTGGAGAGAGAGAGAGAGATAGAGAGAGAGAGAACGGATGTAAAATGTTACGAGTTCTTTCATGTCAAGTATCACCAGAGGCAGAGGCCAAGGAAAATTCCCTTTCCACATTCAAGAGCTTCAAGTGACCCACTTACAGTTAATAGAAAGGTTGACAAAACTAAAGAAAAAACTCTCCTTGCTTTACTTTCCCTTGTTGAACAACCACTCATGAAGAGAAATGTAATCGAAGGATTTTTATTTGTGTTGTTTTACTACTTTGTTTTGTACATCAGATCAACAGTTTCACGTTTTTTTGCGTTTTCTGTGCATTCTGCATTTTAATGTAAAAAATAGATAAAATGTACTCGATAAAGAAAAATAAATTGTTTGAACATGTTTGAGCTTCAAATCCACTTACACTATTCAATAAATGATCCCTCAAATTGAGAATGGCTGTACATATTGGTGATGTGAGGAGCCAACATCATTCCCCTCGACAGACTATAAAGTAGATTAATCCATCATTTCATTTGTCTCGTCAGTTCAGTTGTAACTAAATAAACCTAAACCTAAACCTAAACCTAAACTGTAAACTGGAGCACAAAGAGAAAACCACCCCGAAATCCTATTGACCTTTTAGCAAAGATCCGTGACATGCTCAAGTAACTTACTTTACTTTAGTACTCGGTCCTGTCAGTGTACACAATAAATGTAGCAATGCTCAACCATGTTCAATGTGCGATGGAGGCATATGACTATGACAGCAAGCAGATATGTTTATGGATCCTCCATTTGTTTCATACACACACAAAAAAGGCAAGACAACTCCAGAGAGGATTCTCTCTCCTTCATGTAGGTAGGTATGCATATATTCTTCATATATATATGTACAAAAAAAGGAACTAATATATGGTTCATGTGTAGTGTAAGCTGATAATGAAGAGGATGTGAACTGCTAGCGAGAGTGCTTTACTCTGACTTCCACTTTAGTACCATCTGCATTAGCATTACGCACTCAAGTAGATGTAGTTAAACACGTAAACAAAATCCGTTTTCTTTTTCAACTTGAAACTAAAAGCACACACACACACACACGAGTTGACTGTGCTTACAAACTCTTCTCCATTTTCCATCTCATGCTAACCCGTCTCTCTCTCTCTCTCTCTCTCTCTCTCTGTCTCTCTCTCTCTCTCTCTCTCTCCTTCCTAAAGTTTCGGTATGAGAGCTGGAGCTGGCCTTGCCTTGTTTTTTTGCAATTCCAGTTCGCTCAGCAGTAGCAGTATTGGAGTAAGCACACTGGGAGAGCTCTAGTTTCACATTCAGTTCCAGCATCTACGAGCATGCATGTCAATTCGCCCAATTTGTATTTTGTATGCATAGTGTTTGTTGTTAGACTTCATGCATTTCTAACGGGCTTTCCGTCTCCAACTATAGGACATGTATCTCACACTTTTACTTGTACTTTGTGCCCACTCGGCACAAGCTCTCTTTCTCTTTCTTTCTCTCTCTCACTCTCACTCTCACTCTCTCTCTCTCTCTCGTTCTGGTTGTAACTAGAAATTTTTGATGGTAAAAGTGCCTCATTTAAGTCATTTACCTTCCTTTGCTCGAATATACGTGCATATTTTGAGTGTGCGGAATGTTTAAAGTTTTTTTTTTTTTACTGGGCTGGAAAAAACTTGAAACTCGTTGGGCTACAACCGTATGAATACGGTTGTCGTTCGGAATTTTATATGAGCTCTGTGTAGAAGAATTAGCCTAGAGACTCACTCATCACCAGTGCTTTCCCTACTTTTACACGGCCGCTATCATCAG
Source organism: Gisinianus flammeolus (assembly GCA_034699125.1). Lineage (NCBI taxonomy): Eukaryota > Metazoa > Arthropoda > Collembola > Symphypleona > Katiannidae > Gisinianus > Gisinianus flammeolus. The sequence goes on along the minus strand of JAIUND010000172.1, from coordinate 83,766 downwards.
TAAACATTGCTCCTTGACATGAAATAGTATCAAAAAGCATCCTCCTTAGACTCACAAAACAACAATCCTTTATTTTCATGTCCATAGTAACGAAGTAAAAAAAAAAAAAAGCAAGTAAGTGTAAACGTGGAATAGAAAACAACATACTTGGAACATACCAAAAAAACACTCTTTTTTTTAGATAAGAGGAGAAACTGGAGCCAGAGAGCCAGTAGAAAGAAACGAAAAAAGAGAAGATATAGAACATGTTGAGAAAAATATTGGAGGAAAATAGGGAAGAGAAGGAGTACCAGGAAGAGAGAGAGAGAGAGAGGGAGGGAGAGCAATTTTTCCACCAACAACTCTGTTTACTTTCCCAGGAGAAGAAAAAAACAAGCTGTAATAATGGTGGATGGCAAAATGTTATTATCTTGATAATGGCAGGTCCATTTAGAAATGTGAAATGGGGAAGTTTGTAGCAGGACATCTAAAGACACTGTGACCATATTATCATCATCCTCATTCTCTCTGTTCGGTAATGAAAAGAAATGTCTGCCGTCCCAGTCCAGAAGCTTAACTAGCCAACAGGGTAGACAACACTCCCCAGGAGGGAACAGACCATTTTTATTGCCCCAATGTCCCCCCATTGAAAGTCACACGGGCAATACGGATGATATTTCTACGTGGAGTGAACAAACACAGAGCGAGAGAGAGAGAGAGAGAGAGAGAGAGAGAGAGAGAGAGGCACACATGCAAGGTGTCATCATGCCCACGGACATGGCTACAAACAAGCAAGCAAATACCAACGTACGTGTATCCATGCATCTTTTTGTTCAAGGGCTCAATGTCAGTTTCTTTGGTACTGAAACCTTATAGAAGGACTCTACGGATAAGTTTAGTCCAAGGAAATTTGTAGATTACCTAAGAGAATCCCTGTCTTTTGTTTTCTTCAAGTCACTTATAAGTACTTTAGGTCATTTTAAAAATTTGATCCCTTTATGACATTTCCACTTGGTTATTTTCGTATCATGTCGTCTATAGGTACGATAACTTTTGTAAAAATAAAAATAAGGCCGGTTGAAGGATTAAAGGGACCCCACATGGAACTGTGGGTCAAGGGCACGAGTTTTCAGATTATAAAAGACAAAAAAAAACTCAATGTTTTGGAAGAATACGGCCGAAGACTACCACCACCGATTAGGAAAGCTACGACATCTCCTCTTTCCCAGTGATATCAAGCACACATATGTAATACACTTGCATGCATGTGCATATGGGCAAACGTCCGGTTGTCATCACTGTTTGGTTAGTTGTACACACAGGGAGACGCAAATGCATAGACAAACAGACAAACATACATACACATTACACAAATAGATTGTTATCCTGTTATCTAGTTTATACTTTCTGTGCTCCTCCGTTACAGCATCTCACTAAATCCGTAAATGGTTACGGTATGCCAATGTAATTTCCCAAAATATTGGCTTTTTACGGCACACTATTTGTCGCCCAATGTAGACATTGAAGATGGGAAATAGATTTCCCTCCAAGATATTTTTTAATTATTATTGTTATTTTTATTACTCGTATTACGTTCATGGAACCCATGTCCATCTATCTGTATAAGAAGTATGCATAGTATCATTCCCTGGTAGGTAACTACACACATACTCTGTCTGCATCATTCCACATTCATTTCCTTGAGCCAATTCAATATGCTTTCCTGTGTCGAATTTCGAAACAACTTCTCTCATAATCTTCTCATTTCAAATTCGAAAAAGCCCCAACGCAGAAAGAGAGAGAGAAAGAAAGAGAAAGTGAAATAGTTGTGTGCGAGTTATTTCACTCACTCTCATTCCCTCTTAGTCACGTTTTCACCTGGTAATATAATATTTTGTATGCAAGGGAAATTTCAAAAGGAATAATTTCCAAATTGCATGTTTTATTCATCACTCAACAGCAGGGCCGTAGCGTCAGAATTTTCAGTGAGGTTGCTGGGCGTCCATCCCGGCCTTTTTTTATTCATTTCCTCGTTTTATGTAGTGTAAGATTGAACATTTTCCAATTTTATCTAGTGCAAGTTTTAGAAATTAAATTCCCCGAGTCTAAAAGTTGTACAATTTCGGGTTGAAAATTGGAAATGAACGGCGAGCGAAGCGAGCTCTAAAACATTTTGGGGGAATTTTGGTGTCAAAAGTTCGGTTTTGAGCCCCTGAATGAAAAAAAGTGGTAAGGCCGGGATTTCCCGGCCTCTAGTAGTCGAAATCCCGGCCTTTTGGCAACCTCTGAGTGTCCAGCCTGGATGTGGGCAACCCCGTCGCTACGGCCCTGCTCAACATCATGTCCGCATTCCCATTTGTTTCCTGGGGAATATAGGAGGAAAGAGAGAGAGAGAAGATGGAGAACTCTTGGAGGAATTTTTGAGTTCAAAGCTCATGTTTGACAAATCTATGAATGACACGCAGATTGAAAAAAAAACCTGCACAAAATTATATTTAGAAACTACATCTTTCCTTGATTTGCTATGAGATAACAACCATCACAGTAATAATCATGAATAATAATGGTAATTCATCATACTTGTGCAATATGGACGACTGCATGGGATTTGACATTGTAAATAGCAATAGAAATGACTTAATTGTAGTACCTGCACCAAGAGTAGTTAAAAATATAAATGTTTAAATGCACGATTGAAAGCAATTACTACATCGTTTCTTAGCATGCGGTTGGGTGTGTATGGCTGCGGCTATCAATTTTTAGAGCTTTTGGGTTGTTTGCACAAAGTTGCATTTGAGAGTGATTTCAGTTTTTGCACTCACTTTTGTCTGTGATTTTGTACATAATTTGGTGCATTATGCACTAAAAGGTGTAAGTGAATTAATTTGACAAATGTCTTGTTTCGTACATTGACCGTTTCGTGTGAGCAGATAGAGTTTGTCCTGCCATTTATAAAGAGTATATACTAGTTAGAGAGAGAGAGACAGAGGAGTAACTGGCCACGATAGGAGCAATAAAAATCGGTGAGTATTATTGTTGAGTTTCAAGTTTGTGTTCCATGCAATGATAATGGAATGGGAAATGGGTCCAGTTGAGGACGTGTACTTGTGCATTTTTATGTACCTACAACAGTGTTTCAGTTGAGAGTCGAGAATGGGAAATGTCAGGTTTGTGAAGAATACAGAGACTACAATTATACCTATAGGTACATGACTTGTACTACATGTACTTAAATAGGCAATACTGAATGCTTTAAAGCGAATTTCCCTCTCTCTGTACTCTGTACTCTGCAAAGGAGGTTTGTTAGCACATTAGAATAACAAACTGTGTAGTTTAATGACTATGAAAAGTTTACTCCATGCCCGTGTAATAAATTTCCTTTTCTCAAAGTCGTTGTTGATACGGTTGTAAAATGTGTTGATTACACGAGGACACAAATTGTTTTTACTTGTGTTTACTTCACTGAAGGTCATTTACCATTTTGAACATGTTTAAGTAAGGTGAACGTCAGAGCCCTTTCAACATTATGTAAATCCATTCATCTACATCTGGCTCTCATTCTCCCCGCCCCCTTTTCTCCCCCTTCAATCTCCAATCATTATTATTATTGGAATACAGTGCAGGCTACAGGCTACATATATTCAAATAGATTTGGAAAGGTTAGTAAACCGACTTCAAAGCAATTATTTTCTCGTTGATAGAGCAAGCGGAGAGTGTAAAGTATAAATTGTTCATCATTAATTCTCAACATGTTGACGACGAGTTGGTTTGCGGATTGCATTTGAAATGTATAATAATAATGATTATAATAATGTTCCAAGTCGCGAGGTGATTTTATCAACTGGAGACTGAGGAGAATAGTTGCGGAGGAAACTACTCAGAAATCCATTACAAATGAAAAACCATCATGTTTAAACATAAAGCAAGTGGTGGTGACAATATTATTTGTCCAAGATAACAACATGAAAGAAAAATGGCTATTTTTATGGTGTACTTGATGAGATAATCTGGACTTTTGTTCCACTTGAACTTTTGTTTTTATCGTGGAAATAATTTAAGATTTTCTCGAGGAGGTGTAATGGAGAGTTATAAATATGTATGTGGGTGTGTGAGGGTGAGTGTGTAAGTGTAAGTGTGAGTGAGTGTGTGAGGGTGTGAGTGTGTGTGAATGGATACGTAGGTAATAGTAATAGTAGGTATGCACTTCTCTCAATGATAAACGAGCAAGATGATCTTTTCCCCCTCTCTTTCACTCTCTCTCTCTTTCTCTTTTATTTCTTTGGTTTTTCCCTCATGTGCTACTGCTGGGTACTTTCTTGTTCTTTACCTAGTGCTAAGTGCACAACAAAGAACTACATTGGAATTATCGATCTAGCCCATTTAGGTTTGCCAGTGTCCAACGTAATGCTCTCCATAATATGCTCGACACATTAGATACGATCCGTTTACTTTTCTTCATCTGGCTCTCAGAGTCTGACTTTGACTGTGACAAGCGGTGTGTGTGGTGGTAGTGGTTGCTGGAGTTTCATCGAGTCTCTCTTTTTCTTTCCCCCCTCTCTCCCTCTCTTTCTCTCTCACTCATAGTCTTTTATATCTCTTATAATATACCAAGAGACTTGATATTACTACATATGCACATCGTCTTTTCCTTTTCTCTCTCTCTCTCTCTCTCTCTCTCGTTTCCTCGTAGTTCGCTCTCCTTGAAAATCCTTCCTTCCTCACAGCCCAGTATTAAATCTAAACCAGGAAAATTGTCGACGGCCATCCCAATGGTGGTAACATTTCTCTAACTTCTTCTCTACTGCTCTCACAGACTTTTACATATATTACAGAGACTGTACAGACACACACATAGCTTGAGTCTTATTGTACGCAGAGAAAAAGTATTATATGTGTGTGTAGAGAGAGAGAGAGTGAGAGAGAAGGAATTGTAAAAGCATTCAAAGATTTCAGTGCTATTGTAACCTTAGTGGGCACGTTCACGAGGTCGACATCGATTTCACTTCAAAGTATGTACAGTCAGAGTTGGAATCCATGAATACAAATGATGTGGCTCTCATATAGGAGGAAAAGAAAGTAACTCTCTTTCTTTGGTTTTTATTACTACCTCCTTCCGGCCTTCTCTCTCTCTCCCTCTCTCTCTTTCTCTTTCTCTCTCTCTCAAAATCCCAACTATATATAATTTCCTATGATGACTGCATATATTTACTTGGATTTATTTTCAAATATTCTAGACTTGTCTTCCAAATTTCTTTACTTTTGTATTGAATTTGAAGACCGAATAATTCATAAATATTCAATTCCCTTCATAATGTTTCTGTCTTCACGGGACAAAATTGGAGGACAGTGGACTCGAGCAATTTGAACAAATGGATTGCATATAAATATATATACTTTGTCCAGCTTCGTTTCTTCCCCCAACGCAAATGGAAAAGCATTGAATTTTATGTGCCATGTGAATTGGGACATTTCCACAAAAGTCAGACACAGTATAAAAATGTTGTTTACATCATACTTTATAGCTACGATGAATGGATTTGAAATATTTAAGACAATCAAATTGACTTGAAATCTAAATTCAGCATCATAAAGAAAGTCACGTATTCATTTGCATGCACTTTCACATACGTACGATTGTTCAACTAAGAGACAGTATTATTATTATTATGATTATATTGTACAGTGTCATATTTCTGTGAGAGGAGTTTTTAGTACAGGGAAATGCTTTTCCTACACATTTAAAAATAGTTTGTAGAAAGTCTGTGGTGATGAGTTGGATACTAAAAAATGCATATGCGATCGTTTGTGGGAAGGAAGTATTTTTTGAGGGAATAAAAAAGAGAAGAGTTTGAGAAAGATTTTGGAGGGATATTATGAGATAGATAGATAACTGAGACCGGAGAAGACGACTCTCTCTGAGTTTTATATGAGAGGAAAGGCTTAAGAATATATTTATGATGTGTGTGCAATGTGCATGTTTGTATGTATGATGATATGTATATGAAAGGGTTTTTTATTTTTTATTGTACATGAGAGTCGACAGAAATGATAATGAAGGAAGTCTTGGGAGTCTCTTTTTATTTATTTGTGTTAGTGTGGACGCCAGCTTGTTAAAATTATTTTGCAACCGTGAGTCAGTTCAGCGAGAATGTGACGTGCACACAAGGAACTTGTGAGGAGGAGTTCATCAAGATATTGCAGACGACGTATATTACGTAGTTATGTGCCATGTGCCCCCATTGAATTAAACATGTCGTCGTAAAATGGATCAGTGAAAAAATACACTCATCATCCATCAGTTGGAACTCTCAACATTTACTTGGTTCAACTTATGCGCCAGTTGTAAAAAAAAAAAAATCACGACCATATTGCCGATTCCTTGCACTAATGCTCCAAGTTTTCCTCTGGTCTTATTTTCCTATTAGTACATTCATAATGGTTTAATGAATCATTTTGGGTTAACTTAGACATTGCTCGCAATTTCCCCTCAAATCCTTTACGAAAATTGTTCCGTCAAAATAATTTCTTTCATTTTATTACATTTTAATGTATGGATGACCGCACAGAATTTAATGATCATGTATCTGCATTTCTGAACCTGCAGGAAAGGAATTGACGAGAATCTCTCACTCTCATGTTCCAGTGGATTTGTGAGGTGACGATTTGAGAGGTTGAGAGATGTTGAAAAGACTATTGTTGTGGCATTTGATATTTTTTGGTGCGAATTTAAAGTGAGCTTTCAAAGTTATTACTTGGGGGATTTCAAATTCAAAATATATTTCCTTGAGAGTTTTGTATGCAGGACGCAAATGTCGGAATCTCTACTCATGTCCCTGTCTACGTCTTCGTCTCTGTTCTCTGTGTAGACTTGAATGAGGATGAGGATGAAAGTGTAGGGAAATTTCTTTGCAATTCATAGAGCGTGAAAAAAAATCAAATATTTTTTTTATGTACATACTTGGGGAAAAGGAATGAATGTGTTTTGTATGAGAAATTTTCTCTCTCTTTTGCTCTGGCACTATTTTCAATCCAAGTTGAAACTCCAATGAGGCTCACTATGATGGCCATCTAAAAAAACACTGCTTGACTTTTTGGAACAATTCCAATCTTGTCATGTATTCAGCATTTTTTCGCTTACCAGAAGCAGGGAAATGTGTAAAAATATATAAGAAAAAAAAAATCAGCACCAATACACATAATATCAAGAGCATCCATAGAAAAACAGTGAAATAGATCATACATGTAGAATGAGAGAACGCTTCGGATTTTTTTTTTTTATCTTTACCATGCTTCAATCTGTGAGAATTTTTTTTTCTGATGCATTTCAGGTTGTTGGAGGTGAAATGAAAAAACTTGGAGAGTGAAGAAAAGCGTGAGACTTTCTGTGCAGAACAGAAAGAGAAAAAGGAAGCCTTGGAAAAGAAATAGAAGAGACCAAGAAGAAGGAAAAGAAAAAGAAAAAGAAAAAGGAGGAGAAGGAGAAGAAGAGGAAGAAATGATAGAATTCCTTTACCATCCGTAATTCAAATAAGGTGATGAAAATAAGGCTTTATATTTAAGGAAAGGAAAAAGGAGTAAAAGTATAAAAAAAAGGAGAAGAAGGAAAAAGAGAAGAGGACTAAGTTGACTTTTCGTTCAATTCACTAAAGTACTCAACTCTCGGGCAAGATCTCCTATATAAACAGTCTACATTCACATTTCACATTTATATGATCACCCATGCAACCAAAGAAAAATCCAGCAGAGTAAAACATGTTGGTCCTTTTTACATATCTTTCGTATGGTAAATGATTATCCAGCCCAGGAAAGAATATATATATATATATTTTATCACCGAGTGGGTTGCACACTTACACAGACAGATATACAGACAGACAGACACATAGTCAAATATATATATATATATACATACATACGAGCTGACACGCTATCACCGTAATAGTCCTCGCTCATCTTCAGCTGAATAAAAAGAGAAAGAAAGGAAGAAAAGAAGAGAAAGAAAGAAAGAAAGAAAGAAAGAGAGGAATAGAAACTACAGTTTGTGTTGAAAGTGAAATTCTGTATGCAATTTGAGGATGACTGAGAGTGAAAGCAAATGAGGAACAGTCTTGACAAGCTTTGAGTGATGACAGGAGGTTCAAAATGGTCTCTTGTCTCTGTATCAAGTCGTCAAATATTACTTTGGGCTTTCGCCACGACGAGCAATACTATTTTTACTACTACGACAACATCATCCGAATCAGCACTTTAACAACTCATCCTCTCCAACACAATCAACAAAATTCTACAGAATCCTTGAAAACTTTCTGTGTACATTCAACTTTGGTGGAAGCAGCAGCAGTAGCAGCAGTAGAAGTAGTAGAACAAACTAAACACACGCCATGAGAAATATTCATAGCTCTGCATGAAGTCGGCGACAAGGTGGAATGAGAAGTCTCATTGTACTTTTGTCGATTTCCTACCCGTGTAGTTGTAGCAGCAGCAGCAGCATCAGCCAAAGTAAAAGTAAAAGTAAAAGTAGACGTCGGAGTTAGAAGCTAAGTCACAATCGAATAGTTGTAGGGAACGACACGACACGACACACAGACAGAGAGAAAGAGTGAGGGAATTGTCGTCTGAGAACTCACGTCGCCGAGAGTCAGAGAAAAGGAATTAATTGCTTCGAGAATGAATCCTGTGGTGAGTAACGGGGCGACAGAGGAAGTAGTCAATAGAACTCGATTGCTTCCGTCTCTCTTTCAAGTCTCATTGAAAGCCGCCACAACGATGGCCACGAATGCCGCACTCCCTCCTTCATCCACCAACGTCGTCTCTCCATCCTCCTACTCCTCCTCTTCCACTTCCTTCTCTTCTACAGCATCATCACCCGGTTCACTTAACATCTCCTTACCCGCGTTCACCAGCTCCACGGCTGTGTCAACCACATCCAGAATCATTACTAATAGCCTCAATAGTCTCACATACAGTCGACGAGGAGCTGGAGATGGAGCATTCAATCCAGACCATCATCATCATCATCAATATATAAATACAACTAGTGCAAGTTCCAATTTCAGTTTGGATCCTCATCCAATTCCTCCATCACATATGGAAAATCCTCATTCAATCCCAAATCCTCTCGACTCTCTGGATCCAACGCCTGTACTCAAATCCATGTGGTCAAACTGGTCAATGTTCAAGAAGAATAATCAAAGTAGAATTATTGGGGATGAGACCACCCTGGGTGATTTGAGTAGTGTGCGTGATAGTACATTGAATGGACATGTTAATTCCATAGATATTTTCTTCCAGTCCTCATCCTCATTGTCGTCGTCGTCTGCCGCCGTCGCCGTCTCCTCCTCGTCCAATACGAATAAGACCGTCGAATCCTACTTGACTAGTAGTGACCAGCACCAGCAGCAGCAGCAGGAGCATTCAACTGATACTGGTTTAGGTGCCAATGGTTGGACGAGTTATTACAATGAGAAGGCTGGTACGGGTGCCAATACGAGTGCCAGGACTCTCAGCCAAGTAACTGTAGGTGGTGTGGAGAGTTTGTGGAGGAAAGGGAGTAGTAGCATTGGCAGGAGTTTGACACCGACAACAACTTTATCGTCCTCCTCCGCCTCCTCCCCAAGAACGACTCCCAACTCTCTCCTAAATGTTTCTTCTCCATCTCCATCGTCCTCTTTGTTCACCAATACAAATGCCACTGGCAGTCTTCTTAACCCAAGTAACATTAGTGGTGATGGTCCGCATTTAGTTGGTGATGACACTCTTTCTTTATCCTCATCCTGGCGTGAGGGTTTTCATCGACTATCCCAAAATGTGACATCCAACTTTGTGGACAACACAGAGAGCTTATTTTTCTATGAGCAAGATGAAAAACCATTGAGTCTCCCCCAGATTCTCAATATTGATAATGATACTTTGATATCAGACAATTCAACCTATTTCAATATGACTGATATTTATGGTGGTTATCGTAATGAGACTGGAGGTTTGGACGGTCCGTACAATTACTGGGCTCTTCTCCTCATTATATTCCCTGTCTTCACCGTCTTTGGCAATGTCCTCGTGATACTCAGCGTCAAAAGGGAGAGAACACTTCATAATGTTACGAATTATTTTATCGTGAGCCTGGCTGTCGCAGATCTACTAGTTGCCGCCCTTGTCATGCCTTTCGGGGTATATTTCTTGGTAAGCCATCACATTTAATTACTTTTCTCTCGCTCCTTTTCTGTCTATCATTTCCCTTTCTTCTCCCCCCCTCCCCCCACCCCACACACTTTTCTTACAGGTACGACCTTCTGCATACTCACATTTCCCACCTTTCACAATGAAACACTCCTTTCTCATATTGCCCACATCAACAATTTCACAATAGAAATAATAATAATAATATTAATGGATGAGAAGGAGGAGAACATTGTGGAAACTTTCTTCTTGGTTACAAAACAAAGGACTTTAATTAATAGTTTTTGTCACACCTTCAGATCCTTTTGGCTACTGGGATTCTTCATTGTTGCATTTCTACATAGTTCAAATAATAATAATAATAATATCATATGAATGATAATTGTTTTTCCTAATTACGAGTCCACATTAATGGATGTAAAACTGTCTATGAGCTGAATGTTACCAGGCACTTTCCTTTGATCAAAACCCTTTTGTGGTTGAAAATCCGGCCCAACTAAATGTTATGACAAATGACATTCAGAATTGCAACTCAATCATAATGTTTTTATTATTATTCCGATTCCGAGTCAATTTATGGAGTGCACAACTCAAAAGACAAACGAGAGGGGTATGTGGGAAAGTGAAAGTACTGATCGAAAGTAAGATGAGATGAGATGAGATGAGAATGAAAGCGTATAGTAAAGTAAAGTAAATCTGTCCAAATGAACACCCTCCGTTCTATACAGACGGAGTTAAGGACGGAAAAGGTTCCATTTATTATGGTCTAAAAGTTTTCTTAACCATCCAAGAAGAGAGAAAGAAAAAAAAAATCACTGACTTGTAGAAGTACAAACTAGTAAAAACTAAAAGTAAGGAAGAGGAAGAGGAAAACTGCAGTTGAGTTGGGATCTCTCATATAGCAGAGCAATAATAAAATTAGCCAACCATGTGGCTAATAACTTTTCCCCACACACATTTACGTTTTCCCACTCTCAAATTAAATAATATTATGTGAAAACTGTGTGTGTAAAAACTTGCACCAAAAAAACTCCAGTTAACTTTTCATCTCATCTCTTTCTCTCTTTCCCTCGCAAAAAAATAAAAGGCTTCCTTCATTTGATTGAAGGCATAGGAAAATTTCCCATTTTCTATTCCCTATTTCCGTCTTATGGATTTTTAGATGTCATTCTCCTCTCCCTTTTGGCCATACATACCATTTACTCTTCAATTTACGACTTTATCGATTGAAATTCATTTGCCCACAAGCACCACCACAAATACATAATCCCATATGTTTGTTTCAAGGTTTAATTTCAACGCGTAAAATTATCAAGTTCACATCCTTCATCATGTACGCCCGTCCTTCATCATACCTTCCTTTATTTCGTGAAGGCCTGAAGCATTAAAAAAAAATGCTAGAGCGATTCCGTATGCAAAAACCAGCGTTTCCATGACCTTTCAAGAATGCAAAATTAAGCAAAGAAAACAAAAGTTTTATTTGTATAATATTATATTTTATATTTTAAATTTCAATTTTGTCTGTGTCACGAGAACCTTTCAAGAACAGAAATGAAATTTTACCAAGCTCGTAATTTAATTTTTTTTTTTTTTTTTGTGCATTGTGTCTTGGAGTGACTTAAAGCATATCCAGAAGGAGCAAACAGCTTGTTTGAAAATTCACTGTTCCGAAAAACTAATCCAAACAAGATTTTTTTGTAATAGCTCCTTGCTATATATGGATGGGCTACAGATGCCTCCGGAACTTTTTTTTTTCTCTTCCTTTTTTCAAGCAATCAGAACTTTTCTCTTTCTCTGAGAACAGTTTTTTTTTTTTTTTTTTTTTTTTGTTGAGCCGTGAGCCAAGATGCTAACCATATTTCCTTGTTTCATCCAAACGAGAAAGAAAGTCGAGGCTGAGAGAGAAACTCAATATTAGTAGCGACTCCATGTTCAGAATTTTTGGATCATAGTTTTTTATTCTTGACTAATGTATAATGTATGCAATGTGTAGGGGAAACGAGAGAGAGACCTTCCTCAGAAGACTTTTCAATGCTCTCAAATGGGAAACGACAGAATGCTTCTACATCTTCAATCATTTGTCTTTTCCATTTCCATTCGGGAAACTTTGTGCATTGTTGATCTCTGTTTTCTGTTTTTTTTTATAAAAACTATCGTATATAGTTTTCTTTCTTCTTCCTCCCGCCTTTCTAAAAAATAATGACTTTGGACTTCTTTTTTCTTATGAACTTCTTTCCAAATTCAGGATTGAGGAAATTCCAAAATGCAAACTAGAATTTTCCTAAGCACTTTACGTCATTCTTTGTCTGCAGTCTGCTGTCGTCTTTTGTCTATTATCTGAGTATGCAAATATTCTGAATACAAATATTTTCGTACATTGCAGACAATAAAATGATATTTAAAAAATCATCTTTCTGATTTCTAGATGCAGATAGGCTGATGAGATGAGATTTGAATGCATGTGTTTTGAATCATGTTCAAATGAAAAGAGATCAAAATGAGCTGTAAAAAAACTACGGAAGCGTTCATAATAAAGCTCTTAACATGTGTATACGAGAAAAAAATACACACATGCTTCAGTTGCTCAGTTGTCTGTGTTGTCTTTTTTTCTTTTCTTCGTTGGATGCTAAGAGTTAGAATCCGAAAATCGGTTCGCTCATCATTGAGTTGTGCAAAACCCTAAATTTCTTGAGGAAGAAAAAGAAAAAAAAGCTTGCATTTTGAGTATTTCCCCTAGAATTTTGAATGAGAAAAATCCGGCTTTACACACACACACACCAAAAACTATGACGTAAGCAGCATTTCCAGCTTTGATATCTTCTTTTCGTACATACAAGTCGTTGAGGAAAAGGAAAAGGGGAGAGAGAAAGAGACTATGGAAATTCTAGAAATTGACCGTATGTTGATTCTGAATGACGATTATACTATGTACATCGTTTCTTTACTAGTTCAACTTTGTCTTTCAAAAACTATATGTGAAATATATGCTGATGAAAATAATATCGATTTATTTACTCTCTACAACTTTACATGTTCTCTCATGACAAAGAGCACACAAACACACACACACAAATTTCCCCATTTTCTACCATTAAATTTGTATTATGCGTAGAATGTTTTATTTTGTTGGAGAAAAAAAAGAATAAGAATACTGCCAACTATCTGTAAAACGTCAGCATATCCTTGATAAAACGAGGCCCAGAAAATGGCACATGGTGAAAGAAACCCATTTCCTTTCGCACCAAATCAAACCAGCGTACTCCTCACAGAGACTTGAAAAAATGTGGAATTTCCACACACACACAGAATTCTTTAAATGTGGGGGCTTGGCTGTACTTTTATATTCTTAATTACATGCAGGAGATGTGAAGAGATTTTTTGGGAATTAATTAGAGAAATTCCACACACATGTTCCATTTTAAACTTGGGCAAAACAATTCTAGCACCCTCCAAATCTGTCCAAAAAGTTTCCTAACAAGTTTTACACATGTAATACTATTAAAATTGTTTGTCTCTGGACATTATTCATACAATTCTCACTAGTCAACGACACCAATTTCTAATCATTGGAATCTTTTTCGTGCTCTCTCTCAAGTCTCAAGTTTCCAAATTAGAGACTCTTTCACACAAGTGTGAGATACTTGTTGTCAATTTCTTTTCACAAGATTTCTCCTTGAACGTGTGTGAATAAAAGTTTGAAAGTCTCAAGATGTTTTTTTTTTTCAGGAGATATAGGAATAACTTTATAATGAAGTTCCTCTGATTTATTTTCTTGCGTGAGATCTACTTCAGAAGTCTATAGACACTGCGTGAACCAACTATATTATTAAAGTTTTTTTAAATTCTCACCGAGGAAAATGCATGGGTTTTCACTTTTGTTTTTCTTTGTCATCACTCATTTCCCCTCTTGACTCACAATGTTGAGATCTTTGTTCATTTAATTGTTGCGACTTTACAGTTTGTAACCGATGAAATTATTCAGTCAAGAGAGACGACGATAAATCTGACAAAAAATCGGATTCAATCAGGGAATTTCCTTGTAAGATAAAATGTTGGAGTATGTATGTTATGGCAAGAGACAAATTTTTGAGAAATTCTACATCATGTGAACATCAAAACCAAAAATTTAATCAGGATTGCTTAGAGCTTAACAGCTTTAAAATATGGAAAAAAAGTCGATTACTTGTGTCGTTGAAGAGCATACATACAAATTGCACATTGCCTTCGTCTCAAGGGACGTGTACCATGTACATGGCCTGGTATAAAAGAGCCCAAGAGTTTTGATACATTAATAAGGAATGCGATGTGAAGGTGAAGAGTTTTCCTTCTTCCTTTGATATGACTTTTGAGAAACAAATTACTACGGATTTCGAGAAGAAGTACAAGAATGATGACGAGCCTCAATTCAAATAATATGAGGGCGAATGAAAACTGAGAGAGCGAGAGGCGAGAGAGAAAGACGGGGGAAAAAGTCAATTCTCCAACTAACAAGAAGGAAGTGTACGTGGAAAGTTATTTGTTCAAGTCATTTTGAAGTGTGAAAAGAAGAGCACATATCACTTATAATGTAAGGGAATGAAATAAAGTCTACAGTCTAAAGTGAATATGTGTGTGCGTGTGTGTGTGTGTGTGTGTTTGGATAGGGAAGAGTAAAAGCTGAAGACCAAGTTACAGATTCTAAAGATTCAAAGACAGTAGAATAGATCCCAATGGTTACATATCAAACAAATGTGTACGCTTCACGTATGTTCAACGAAAGGCAAATCACAAATGGAGGAACGAAACATTTTTAGCTTGATCCAGCAATTCTGTCAAGAAATAGACAGATTGGCTTTTTTTATGTTCGTTGAAGAAAAAGAGCTAGTCAAAGTAGTGAGCTTGTTAAGTCTCCGTCGCACTCTTTACATTATGGATTTCGACAGAGGGAAAACCCAAGCAATTTTTCAATGCTTGACATTTCTTCTACACAGTGAGACTTTATAAAAGGAAAAAAAATGTGAACGCAAAGAGAGAGGGAGGGACGAGAGAGAGAGAGAGAGAGAGAGAAAAAAAACTTTGACAACTCTACTTATCGTTAGGTATTTCTGTATCTGTGTCTGTATCTGTATTCCGCTTCTGCTGTCCTGCTCTGTACATTATTTAATTTAATAAAGCGATTCTGTTTTATTTCCAAAGACATCAAAACTTCCTTCGCCCTCACTTTTTTCTTATCTGTCTCGATTTCTCTCTTTATACTCGCTTTATACTCATACATGAAATGCACACTCTCTTTTTCTTGAACAATTTTTTTATGATTAGGAGCTTTTTCAGTTTTATACTTTTTTGCTACATAAAGGAAACATGGATACACAACATTCAATATGAACTTTTTATCTTTTTCGCTATCAATACGATATATATACAAAATAATCGATATTCCGGACCAAGAATGAAATATCCACGGGTTTTTTATTACATCATTTCTATTTATTTTATAGTTAAATTCCAGCCATTCCACACAAAAAAAATCATTTGCAATACTCTGCTATTGTTTCCTCCCCTTTGAATCTCCATCACATCAATCGTGTCAACAAAAAGGATTGTCCAAAATTCTACAACAATGTACAGTAAATCGAGAGTAAATATGATTCATTATTGTAGTTGTGGTTGAATGAAAAAAGAAATCCATAATTCCACCCCAAGAATGAAGAAAAAACGACATTCGTTCATTCAAAATTGACGGAGGCGAGAGACATTTTTTCATTCACAATTTAAACGTCAAGTCAAGTGTATGAATTCAAAGCGTAATCATAATGCAATAAAATTTGTCCCACTATTTTGACTAACTCTCCACCAGAAATTGTATAATGTAGGATGACAGGATGCATATTGACTCACGTTCCAAGTGAATGTCACGCATAAAAAAATCAGCCATGCTCAGAGAATATTGCATTGCTTTCGTCAGTGTGCTATTAGTAAATGCTTTCTCTCTCTCTCTCTTTCCTTGCTATCTTTCTCCAAAACTTTCCCCTCGTCTCTTATTCCATTTCGTATCCAATCTGGAATCTATTATGTATGTAGATTTCACACATCCCTTACACGGATTCGATAGGAACCATACGATAAAAGGCAAAAAAAAAAACTATCTATAAATATTGTCAATTCTATGAGTCGTCTCCCATTCAGCATAAGATATAAAGTATAAAGAACTCAAACTACAAACCATGTGCTTGAGCTCGAGTTTTCTTCCATATGGGGGAATTCTCTTCCGCCAATTTCTCTCTCCTCTCCATCGGTCCTCTCATATTTTGTTTTGTTCTAAATCAGATACCTCGTACCTATGTATATCTAACTCTTTATATCCCTACATAATAAATTGGCTACACAAAAATTCACGCATGGAATCATTTCGTTTGAAAGTATCGAGATTGGAAATATTACTTTGAGCAATTGTATAGTACGCGGGTTCATGGAGAAGAATATTGTTTGATAACAAATACAATCGTCCCACTCGGCAAGAAACAGAGAGAGAAAATCAAGCAAATAAAATACGGCAAACAGAAATACACATCTCATTTGTTATTGTCACTTGTTTCTGTTTCCCCCCCTTTATACTTTTATAGTGAAACGAGACTGAAACAACTGACGAGTGAAAGTATATGCTGCCAAAATCTCCTTCAGAGACTGAACATTCCCTTTCCCCTCTTCCACATGAGTGCACACACGCACGCACACACACACATAAAAATATAGAGAGCAATAGACAAACCTCTATTTGCTTTCTCCTCGTCTAATCAAATCAAATCTTGTAATGTCGTTATAATGGTGCACAGATTTATGAAAGGGGATATGACGTGGAATTTCATAGTAAAATTGTCATTGAAAGCACTAACTTGTTTTCTCCGACATATAATTCCCCATTGTGTTTCACTTTGTGTACACGCCGTCAAGGTGTAAGAACATGGAGTGGAGGACATGTTTACAGGCTCACATGATGTAATATGGAAGATCAATACTATAACTTACTTTTGGGTTGTTTGTGTATGTGTGTGTGTGTGTGTATATCGGTTCACTCTCCATCATTGTTTGTGAACAATCAGATTAATACGCATCCAAAATTTGTTTACGGTGAAAGTACGGTGGGTGGATATTGTGAAAATTGTTAATAGAACAGGGCAGAGAAGAGTACACATTCTCTCTCTCTCTCACTCTCTCTCAGAGGAGTCTCCTAAAGGATTTTTCCATTACTGTGTACATGGGCTAAAGTGAGGAAAGTAGATAAAATTAGTGTGTGAGAGTAAAGTAGTTTGCTTTTAACTCCTTTGAAGTAACAAAGAGCAACTAGCCATGATTTATTGACACGCAAGGTCAGATTTATACATAGCGAGAGAGAGAGAGAGTAGAGATTATGGGGAAAGGTACTATAGAAATAGAAATGACTAAGGTTCCTCCTCCTTCTATTTCAACTTTTCTCCTGTATTTGAGGAGGTTGAGCATGGAAATTCTCTTAACAATAAGCTTCAAACTGCTTGGGAGTTCAAGCTTTTTCAATATACGTAGACACGCAGTACACACATATCTAGGCATAGGCAAGTGTGTATATGATTGTGAGTATATCCGTATATATCCGTACAATTCCATTGCCAATGGCCCATTCTCAACTCCCTAATGCTCACCTATGTATCAAATTCTTTTGCCAGTTCAGTCGTCGACGACTTACCCATGAGTTGATTTTCTTTGTGTCTGACTGAGCCGTAAATATTACAGAGAAAGAGAGAGAGAAAGAGAGAGACAGGCAGAAGGAAAGAGGATACTCTATACCTTTTCTCGCTCTTTCCCACGTCCACAATATATCGATATCTACTATGGTACATGCCTAGCTTTTGTTTGACCCATTTCATCACCATCACCAGCTTACAGAGATAACATTTTTTGGCCTCTGCTTACCCTACATTTTCCCGTCAAGATCAAGAGAAAGAGAAAAAGAAAAGAAAAGGAAAGGAAGGAATGCTATATTGCTCCGAGCCATGTGAGGATTTTGTACGGGGCTAAACGTGCCAATTTTTGTTAGCTTGTTTATTAATTATTTACCTAAAAATAAGTGGGGTGTTTGTGCCGACGTATGGAAATTTAAAATGGAAATGACAAAAGAATAAAAAGGATCCTTCACATTTCTTACGCTAATACAAGCAAATATTATGATTGCGAGTACCTTTCTCTCTCTTTCTCACTTTTCCATTCATTTTTATGGCACATGGTATGGGATTTGAGTAGACTGTGAAAATGTTTAGCTATGAATATTGAAGGACTTTCATGCTAATTATGTAACCTTTCAACAACTAGTTACAGTCCAAATACACACACACACACACGCAAACACACGCATATTCTGTCACCAAAGTACCGACTCTTTCTCAAATACTTATTCAATATATTGTACGCCACTGTTGAGCGACAAATAATATGTACTTATGAGCATTTGAAGTAATCACAACCTTCATCATGAGTTTATTTATTATTCATGGCCCTTCAGTGTTTTCACAGGGAGAGAACAAGAAATCGTCAAATGTCTTATATTAATTGTCGTGCGCCCAGATGATTTCAGTTTAGCAGGTTCCCAACTCAAGTTTTAAACAAGAGTAAACAGAATGTGTAGGCGAATATTTAGGTAATGGGAAGCTCCCATTACCATTGAAACAAGGTGGAATGCCAGTAATCATAAACTTTTTCAGTGTTCTTGGTTGATTGAACCTATTTCCAGTTTAATGGGGGAAAAGCTATTCAGATGTCGGATGATGTTGGAGTTTTCAAAGTAACATTTACCATTTACGATTTCCGATTAGGTTACGTAAACACAGGTAGCCGCACTCCCCTCTCTCAAATGATGACTTTGCCCCCTCCTCCCCTCCCCCACTGTTGATTGTATACCACTACCATGAAATTGGGTATGCTATTGACTCTTTGAGATTGAAGGGAGTAGGTAGAAAGACTTTGCGTGTGTGTATATATCGTATATACAATATATATCGTATTATAATCTGCATTCGTATATTTCCCATTTGTTTTTTTTTTCATTAGAAAAACTAGCTAAGCTTTACAAGGAAAATATATTGTACTATTTTTCACTCTCGTAAACGTCATACATAGATGGTTAAAAAAATAGGAGAGTAGAAAGAGTGAAATCGGGAAACCAAACTATTAAAGTAATTGCAGGTTGGAAGCTGGGAGCTTCGTCCTGGCGTACAAAACCATTTGGTTGGACAAGGAAGAGAGAGGGGAAAAGCTGAAAGCGGATCTTCAAAGTGCAGCCGGATTTTGCTTGAAGGGATCAGACATTTCAGAGATTCTAAAAGGAATCTGGTAGACGTGTGCTTTGGTTTCACCTTGGCCCGTCTCTCTCTCTCTCTCTTTCTCACTTTCTTTCTTTCTCTCTCTCTCTCTTTCTCTTTCTACCTATTCGTACACTCGTGTTCCGGGAAAGTAGTCGAATGGGAAATAGATGGATAAATAATAGATTCCGTGCAGTATTTACATTGGAGCATTCGAGTGCGTAGAAAGTTTCCACCTTGAAAAACACGAGCTGACTGTGGGTTCTACATTCCAAATCCTAAATCCTCTTCGATGAAAGTACACAGTGGCTTGTCCCCCCCGATCTCTTTCGCTCTCCCTCACTCTCTCTCTCTCTCTTTCTATCTCTCTCCCTTTAAAATAGGTCTAATGAATAAAATCAGAGATTGAGATTTAGCTTAGGGTTTGTAATTGGCAATATCCCTTATCGTTATCCCTTATCGGCTTATACCTCACTTTGCCGCGAGCCTCACTCCCTCCCATCATCCAAATTTCCTTTTAACCCCAAACATTGATTCCATAGATAATTCATCTACAACATCTCAAATCTCAATCATTTGAATTTGTTTTTTTCTCATCATTTCCGTTCCACTGAATACTTTTCCAATTTTCTACGTATTTTTGTTTTGATAACAATTATTTCCCTTCATTTTTATTTGTATGACGTATTCTAAGTTTTAATCTGTGGTTTTTGTAAGAGAAATCCATACATGGTATAACATTCGGCTCTGTAAATTTCTTAAAAATAATAATAAAACGCTTTAAGTTGAGTTCAATCTCTGTACATAGATAATTGTTTTGAAGAGTAGTCATCAGTATTCGTATTAGTGGAAAGCATTCAAAATATTTGAGAGGAATAAAACTGATGATGAATGTGTTGAAGATGGATTTTGGTGAGTATAAATCTTTTCACTGCGTATCGGATTTCTGCCCATGGTCTTGAGGTTCCGTTGAATTTCCTACACCTTGAATATATAAATAAATAAATTCCTGGGATTTGACTTTGGCCAATACTTAAACGCGTTCATCAAGGATTGTGAGCATTCATAAAGTCTAATTTGAACTTGATATTCCTCATCATTAGAGCTCTGGAATCAAAATTATCGTGATGCTTGAGCTCATCAAAAAAGCCCTCATTGACGACTCTATTATTATTATTATTAATTTCACCATGGATTTGTTTATGTTGTCTCCCAACAAAACCGAACATTTTGACAAGGAAAAAAGGAAACGGAAATTGTTTTCTTGGTACCTATTTAAATGTAAAGCTTGTTGTCGATGTAGAAGAGAAATGTTGTTTTACCGCATGTTGGCTGTATCAATTGTAAGTTTGGTATGTAAATATATTCAGAATCAACGTTCCAGTCTGCTTTATATCAAAATAGAATTGAGTTAAATCTATAACATGTGTAGCTTACAGTTACAATCATATTTTCGATTAAACTTTATCTCTCTTTTTTTTGAGAGAGAGAGAGGAAAATTACGAGGAAATTGACGTAGAGGAAATGAATATCCAAACCGTTCAATCTGAGAAATCCAAACTCAAGACATGTAGACAGAAAATACTTATTAAAAAAACATTAGAGCATTTAAAATGAGAAATCAAGTCCTATCATTTTTCATCATATAATTAAAATTAATACAATCCTGTGTGTTGACTATACCAACGACATCAAGAGAAAGAGAAAGAGAGCAAAGGAAATCCAGGAAAACGCAGTGGAGGTAAATTATTACGAGTTTTGTGTTCTATTCTGTAGAAGTAGAAGAGAAAGAAAGAGAGAGAGAGAGAGATGTATGCATATCTGTACAGCTGTAGACTAGACGTACTGACATATTTATAGAAGACAAATTCCCTGCATAAGAAATCACCACACGGTACGAATAACCGTATTTTATTTTGGGTGCAATCGATTCGTATTTCATTTTATACGCCACGAGATACGAGAGAGAGAGAGAGAGAGAGAGAAAGCAAAGGCAGAGTATCTATCTATATTATCCCTACTCGAGACTCGAGACGTTCTCTCTTGTCCTCTGTGGGAAATCAAATGAGGAGAAATGACTATATAGAAAAGGGAAAAGGAAAGAAAATTTTCCTTACCTTCATGTTTTTCTTATGTAGCATAGGAATTGTGGGGAAAGTACAGGGGGAAAGTAGTGGAGAGGAGAAGAAAGGCTATGAGACAGAGTGGTTTTTCACTTTAAATAAATCAGTAATGATTGATGTTGAAAATCATATTTAGTTTTGCAAATGAGTCTACCTTTCATGGATATGGTGGGTGGAAATACCTCTTACAGAGCAAAAGATGTGACGACTGAGGGGACTGGAGAGGAAATTTGAGAATCCGCAGTCCTACTTTTTCACTTTTTCAGTTCGGCTTGTGCCGTTGAAATTCATGAGATTCGAATCAGATAGAGAATTAAAGATAGAGAGTCAGAGAGAATGAGAGTAAATATTATAGGAATTCAATGAATGTCTATGGAATAGAGATGATTTTGAAGGAAGTGACGTTCGTCAACTCATAGTGAACATTGAGTGAAAGCACTCAATTATGAAATTTGATTCTTATGAATTGGGTAAAGGTCATTGAAGTGGAAATGCATCACTCCTTTGTCTGACTCTGACTTGACAATACGTTCAGCAGTTCCATTCCTCTTTCTCTTTCGCTCTTTCTGTGGATGTGGATCGTCTAGGAGCTCTCTCTCTCTCTCTCTCTCTCTCTCTCTCTCTCTCTCTCTCTCTCTCTCTCTCTCTCACACACACACACACACACACACAGGATGAGTATTTGAATAAGTATAGTGAGTAGAAACATCCTTGGTCTTTTACATAGTGCTGCGCTCGTATGCAAATTACACTGCGTATATGTCCATGAAAACAAGTATGAGCTTCCCCAGATTTCTATCCTCTCCTCGGGGAAGCTTCAAGCTTCCATTTTGACCCTTTCCTCTCATAATCATTTGCTCCCAATGCAATGCAATGCAATGCAATGCAACTGCAAGTCTCTTCTTCAGCTTACTTGATTCCATTTTTTTTATCCCTGTAAATACTCCTCTCGATACTTTCATTTTTCGTGTATTTATGTGTGTGAGCAGTTGTGCAGTGCATTCTCTACTCGCTACAGATTACTCTCACTCGATATCACTCCATATCTATGCCGTGTCATTCACACTCCAACTATTTTCCAATGCTCTCTCTCTCTCTCTCTCTCTCTCTCTCTCTCCCTCTCTCTCTCTCTCTCTCCCACTAAATATTAAATCTTCACTTGGACTAGTCCGAGTCCAAAAAATCAAAATCATTGCATTCCTTTTTTTTACAATATCGTATGTACATGATGATGTGGATGTGAATCAATGTATATGTAGATGTAGAAACTACATGACGATTACAAGTTTTACATTACAAAGCCCATGGTAAATACTGTGAAACTTATACGGGGAAACTATCTGTAGGACATTCTATATGATGATTTCAATGATTCAACTTACTCCTCCTCTGAAACGAAACATCCAACTTTGTAGTTGTAGATTGTAGATTTGACTACATGATTTTTATTTTATTTATCCATTCCCAATGTTTTTTCTTCTTCTCTTCTTCTTCTTCTTCTTCTTCTTCTTCTTCGTCTTCTTCTTCTTGTCATGTTGTCTTGTTCAAAACCACTCACTGGTTTTATCTTGAGAGCAAGAAGATTATCCCTCATGGAAATATCTGTACTACAGAGTAGAGTATGTATGTTTATTCCTCTCATCCATCTGCTGTGCATAATAAACCGAGATGAGATTTGATGACCAGAAGACGAAGGAAGGACAATTTACTCCATTTTAATTGCCTCCTCATCATTATTAGCAGCTATTACACAAACTCCTTCATAAACCATTTTCATTTCCCCGTAATGAGAATGAGAGATTCCTTCAAACAAAACTCATGGACTTGGGACTTGGACTTTGCCTCCTTCTTTTTATGAGGATTACTCATCACGATAACAGCATACTTAAATACCAAGGATTTATCTGTCATCTTTCCCATTGAATCATTGAATCATTGAATCATTGAATCATTGAATCATTGGTTTTGTTTCATTCTATTTCTCATTCTACAGATAATTCTAGAGTTCATTTTTTGGTACATTTACGAACGGAAAGAAAGGAGTCCGTTCAAATTTCAAATCTGACTGACCACATCCACAATTTGCAATACCATATAAAATGTAAATATAAATCAGTAATGCTGAAAGAGAAGTACTCCAGATTGTTGTTGGTGAAATGAGATTTGATGGAGAGAGACAGAGACTGTTAGAAAATACTAAGAGAGATGTTCATATATTTATATGCACTGGATTTTGTTTGGTCTATTCAATGTGTTTGGATATTTGAGTATTTGAGAGGGAGTCAGAGTCAGTCGTCCCGTGCTCACTAGAAAACTCACTAGAATATTTATGTTTACTTTACCTTCTCTTCATTTCATTAGCTCCCAGCTCATTGTCATTATAATTGAGGAGCAGAGAAGAGAATAATCAGATTGCCAAGAGCTATTTCAGGTTTCATTCGGCAAGGGTCTCTCTTTTATCTCTCTCTCTCTCTCTCTTCACTCTCCTTGTCTTTTCTAAACTACAATTCTCAAACTCAAACTTCATCTCTCTCTTTTTTTTTCTTCCTCACGCTCACATTACTCTTACTGCCCTTCCTTATTACATATATATTCCTTATTAATATAGAGAATACAGAATGGAAATCTGTATATTTTACTTTCCTCATTCTCCACTTCACATTCTCCAGTTGTACGGATATCGTATATTAGTATGCGTGGACAAATCTGTGTGTATATGTACATAAATGGATGTAGATTGTATATTTACAAAGTAAAACGCAGTACGTACCCACACACGAAACTCACCAGAAACTTTAGCAATGGTCTTATAAACTCTGGATTTGATTTGTCAGAGGAATAAAGCAAGACAAGTCCAACCAAATCAACTTCCTTTCTGTGAATTCTTGCATATATACGATAAGATTATACTAGAATTCGTGGAGTAAGCCGTTTGGAACTTGACTTCTTGTGTCTTGTGACTCACTCAAATCATTTCATTACCATGATGATGAGGAGGATGAGGATGAAACTATGCAATGATGGACAAGTTTAAAAATTTCAATGCTCGTGAATTCTACAGATACAGGGAAAATTACTTTAGAATATATGGAATTGGAGGACTTTGTGAACGATGAGATGAGATGAGTTGAGTTGAGAGAGGTAAGAGACTATAAAGTCAGCCAGTCTCCTTTGAACCTGTCAACGGTCTGCAAAACATGGAACAAAGTGGGATTTCATTTAAGTATTTATTATCTTTTACTCCCTTCCACTTTCCTCTCTCTCTCTTCATCTCTTCATTCTCTTGGTCAAAGAGCAACTGGCAACTGGAAATCACATAACAAAAGATTCCACAAGGGGATTTAATAAATTACGCATGGTTCATTTCATTGCCATACGATTAACGAATGACGATATGATGCAATATGCAATGCAATGTGTTATGTGGACTTGACTAATCGCAAATTCGCCCAACCGCACGCAAACGCAAACGTACACATTCACATCCATAAAAAAAATCAGTGGTCTTTTTGTCTTTGAGTCTTTTTCTCTCTCAATGTCGTGGTCGTTGTCGTCGTCCTTCAATTACTCAATTAATCAAAATAATTTTCTTTATCAAATGCTACCGAGGTATAAGTAATTTGTAATTAGTAATTAGGCAAGTTTTCCTATCGGGACAGAGTCGAGTGCAATTATTCACAAAATGCTTTCGTGGCGAGCTCCTCCTCGTTGAGAGTTGAGACTAGAGAAAGAAAGAGAAAGAGAAAGAAAATTTGAGTTCAAGTTCGGGAAATGCAAAATGCTGTGACTGTACTTTTCAACACACAGATAGAATGCCGAATGTGTGGAAATAGATTTTCCCGAGAACACGTTCAACGTTCAGAAAAGGAAAAGGAAAGCGAAATAGGAATAGAATGGAATGAGAGGAAGGTTCGAGTTGGAATTGGAATGCATAATGATGGAAGTAGTCAAGCATGTGGACAGTATGGAAGTTGGTCGGCCGGTCGGTCGGTGGTAGTTGCAATTGAACTGGAGAGAAAGAGAACGAGAGAGAGAGAGAGAGAGAGAACGAGGAGAAGAAGCTCTTTTGAGGTTCGTAGGTTCGTTAACGACCTCCCAATAAAATAGCTAACAATTGATATTCATCATGAAAATATGGAAATGACACAATGCGGACGGAAGTTCAAAGAGAATAGAGACAATTTCCACGTGATTATAAATGCGGGCTGATGTGGCTTCGGACGCTAAATGTTTTAATAATGTACTTTGTCTCTATGCATTTCCATGTGAACCTCCTCCATAATTCCAACCTACTTACAACTTACACCAACCGAACCAGCCAGCCAGTCAACCATTCTCCATCCCATCCCTATTCTCTATACACTTTAATACCACTAACCACCACACAACTATACGTACATTCTCAGTCTCTCAGTCTCTCTCTCTATACATCATTTCAACTCTTTGAATTCCCTCACATTGAAAACCTTTGCAATTTTCCCTCTTTCCACAACTCTTTCCATGTATTTCAGCTTTAATTTTCCGTACACTCAGCATATAAATCCTGCCCACATTCCCTTCCACTGCCACTCTGAGTGAGCTTGAGAGAGAGAGAGACAGAGAGAGAGCAGCTTCGTTAAACATTTTGTTCCACTAATTCTCATGATTACGCCAGCAAATAATTTTGATGAAATTAGCGTTAGTGGCTAATTGTATTCGTAATTTCTTTCGTCGTTAATTTAAGTGCAGGACAAAAAAATTTTCGAGTTTTTTATTTGATGGAGCGCAATCTAAATCTACCATTGTACATGCTGTGTAAAGTGGTGCATACGAATTACGATATATGTCCGTCCAAGATCCAGAGCTTCATTCGAGTTTGTGCAGAGTACGTTTGTAATGGTAGGAATTGTTGGGAGTAGAGAGAGGACGAGGGAAACAATATATATTTTGAAATAATAATAATACCCGTAATCTTTGTAAGCCATGTCATGGATTTTGGATTTTGGATTTTGGATTTTGGATTTTGGATTTGAGGCATGGATGGACGGACGAAGTGTGTGGTGGAGTATAGAAATGTCCTCGATGGATTGGATAGTGTGGACCTGTGGACCTGTGGACCATATAAATATTAAATATGTACATATGTAATGTAAGGATATCATATTAGTTATTCGTTACTATAGTACTAGTACTAGATAGAGGCCATTGTCTGGAGAACGTCGCAAGAGTTTAAAGCTGTACAACAAAGTATTTAATCATCTGTTCAGTCAGTCATGGAGTACAATGGAGTCAAGACAATGGCATCAAAACATCATAAGAATCATCTTCAGACTTGAGACTAGTTTTTTTTATCCCTCTTCCTTCTTCTTCTTTTTCTTCTTCTTCTTTTTCTTCTTCTTCTTCTTCGTCTTCTTCGTCTTCTTCTGTTGATGCTTCATATGCCTGCCATGAGGAGGGAAAAAGCCGAACGATTCAACTGAACGTATCCATATATTTATACTTAATACTTATACTTGTACTGGAAACAGAGTAGAGACTGTAAATGCACACGCGGCTTTTTTCTCTACAGTTTTTCTATCGTTCTTCCATCGGCCATCCCTGACGACTCAGACTCAGACTCTATCTGTATTCTGTAGTACACTCATTAGTATTGAAAAAGGAACAACAACAGCACAACAACAAACGAACGAACGAACGAACGAAGAGTATGCATAACTATTGGACAGGAACATTGTCTAGTCTCCCTAGAGGATCTGATAAATTACTTTAATGTTCAATTCAATGACGACTGACGACTTCTTGTTCGTTCTCCTTACCATTTTCTCTCTTCACTCTTCACTATGAACGCTGGACTTGAAACTAAAAAAAAGGAAGGAGCGAGTGCTGTCAGGGAAAATCAAAATTAAAAAATATTAACTAATAACCACCATCACCATCCTACAATCTAAATAGTACATTTCTACATTTCAACATCCACACACATGAACCAAGTTTTTCCCCCCTTAATGACAATCACCGTAAATTATTACTATCTGTACCTGTGCTTTTTATATACAGTCTACAGATATTCTCTATCGGCTATTAGTCGACACTCATTTGTTATGAATTTTGTTATGAATCCCGATTGGAATATTCGAAATGAAATGAAGGATGAGGAAATAAAATGAAATATTGACATACTTTTTTACTCATGTCCAGATGACATTTCACCATTTCCATTCCACGCTGTGGGATGTGTGGGAACATGTGGGAAAGTATTAAAATACAGATATTTATATATGTACAAAACACACGAATGAGTGAATGTGAATTGAGTAGTCAGGATTCAAATTTGGAGAAGAATGAGAATGAGAGAGAAAGAGTAAATGAAAAGTGTGGAAACGAGAGATGAGTTTGAAGAGGATGGAGGAGTTAAAATTCATATGGGCTCTGAATATTTTGTTTTACATTGTTTTGGGAGGGATAAAGTAAAATGTATACCTAATGTCCAAAGGAGGGATGTCGCATCACATGAGGCAACGACTGTAGTCAAAAGTACACATTGGCCCACGTACCTAAATATTTGCACATGTAGTAAAGTGTGTACTGTACTGTGTGTATTTACATACCCCCGTCGTCCGTCCGTCCGTCCATCGTCATTGAGATGGTGGCTGGCAATCGAAGAGACGTCAAGTAGAGTAAAAATAGAGAGTGAGTGGGAAATGGACTAGCAAAATGTACATACGATACAAAAGGGAGAGCGGAAAGTATGGAGACGGACGGACGGACAAATCAAATAGAAAACATGTTCAGGTTCATATGATGTTTCCAGTTTCCATCAAGAGAAAGTGAAAGAGGAAAGAAGAATGTACGTACATATTTCATTGCATTGAATTGCATTGCATTGTGTTGTGTATTATTGTGTATGTACTCGTATGCTTGTGTGCGGACTGCGGACTGGTATGTTTTGTCAAGCGCAATCTGTTTAATTACATCTTACGTCATTCATTTCATATGTACAGTCTCGCCGTTATTTACAATAATTTTAGATTTTCCGTCTCTGACTCCCTGTGTTTTAGTGCACTCTGGGGAGACTCAGTACATCTCTCATTCTCAATGACTATGATCCACTCAAGCACCCCTGCTCTTGCTCTCTAATTTACTCTCTCTCTCTCTCTTTTCTCTCTCTCTCTCTTTCTCCATCGTGCTCTTGTTTCACAGACTCCAACTTTGTTACAACCAACCAACCAACCAACCAGTTCCAGTTCCAGTTACTCCTACCAGTAAACTCTGGAGCTTTTCCTTTTTGTTGCCAAGTAAATATACAAAATACACCAAGTTTTTGCTCGTCTGTAGCCGCTCTACTCAACTTAATTCCATTCGAGAGCAAAATTGAGAGAAAGAGAGAGAAATACAATGCCAAGTTGCACTATTACTATTTCTATTTCTATTTATTTTGTATGCAACTCGAGTTCTCGCTCACTCGCTCACTCGCTCGCTCTCTTACTGCTTACAATTTAATGCTTTTGACCTGAACCCAAGCTAATCCGCCTAATATTATTATCGTCGCCGCTATGTAGTTTACTATTTCTGTCTATTTCTCCTACTCAGCTACTCCTCACCGTCCGCCCGTCCAATTTCGTATAATGATTGGGCAGCGCGCACAAGCCCTTTCATTCCAATCACTTCTCATCAACGTCCATCCAA
The DNA here is from genome assembly GCA_034699125.1 of Gisinianus flammeolus. NCBI lineage: Eukaryota > Metazoa > Arthropoda > Collembola > Symphypleona > Katiannidae > Gisinianus > Gisinianus flammeolus. The sequence goes on along the minus strand of JAIUND010000172.1, from coordinate 54,515 downwards.
AAATCCATGGAAAATGTCCCTCGCTTCCCGATCCCAATCCCAATACTAAATGCCCACATTCACATTCACATCCACAGAGAGAGAGAAAGGCAACTTACCTAACAAACCATGTAAAAACCCTAGCACATACAAACTCCAATCATCCCAACAACTACAAAAAGAATACAAAATAAGGTTATTTTCCATTTGCGTACTTAAGTACTGACACACACGGGGGCACGAAATTCGAGGAACCAAACGAGCAGTGTATTTTATTAAAAAAACTAGAACGGGAACTCGCAAGCAAACTCAAATGAACTTAACTGGTCACTACTGTTTGCCTCAATACACAATACACACACACACATGCACACAACAAACACACAAAGAAATTGTAAATTGTAAATTTACAAAATTCTCTCGTCTTCGTCTCCCTTTGAACAATCAACCAACATTTGACAATCTACACGTCCGTCCTGACGTCCACTTGCGTCAAAGCAATCTAAATCAATATATGAACGACAACGGAGGAGGTGATTTCAAATATTTACATTCTCTCTGAATTTTTAAGTCGTGATTCATACTCGTTTTTCACTGTCTCTCTCTCTCTCTGTGTTTTGGCTCATGGCTGAATGATGGCTTTCCTTTTCGTATCCTTACGTTAAGTTAGTCTACACAGAGTGAGGTTAAAAAAAAACTGAGAATTTTCTTGGTACATTCTTCACGTCGTCACGGACTCCCTGTGTCGTTTGTGTGTGGCAAGAGGACGGACATTCTCCGTTCTCCGTTGTTTGACATTGTTCTGTATTGTTATTTGGATATTGGAAACGTGTAAGATGGAAGGTGTGAAATATTTCTGTGTGTGTTTGTGTGTGTGTGTGTTGTTGTTGTTAGTTGCTACTGATGTTACTGATGGGTACGAAGCGGAACTTGAACTTTTCCCCATATCATTTACACTTTGGCATTCCAGCAATTTAATATTCCTCTTGTGACATTTCTCTTCGAGGTCGTGTGAACATTTTCCCAGCGTTTTATTAACAGAATGAATATGGACTCACATTCACGTCAACATCCACATCCATGCAAATAGGGAAATACATTGAAATTTCACTACTGCTTCTCTTACATTTAGCTTCAGTGAATGTGGCGTTATAAATGCTGTTTGTTGTTGAATGCGTTTTATTGTATAGCCGATGGAACACACAAATATAAATACAAGTACATAGGTACTCGTACATGGACGCTATATTATAAGGTAATATAAGAAAAGAAACGGAAAGAGCTGAGCAGACTGAGGATATTCTCTCCCTCAATAACCGTGGATACATTAAGATTTAGAAATAGAGATCTCTGGAGTTTCTCTCTCTTTCTCTCTGTATGTGAGGGTTGATTTGGTTTGGTTTGGTAGTCGTCGTCGTCGGAGCTATCGATTAAAGGAATCGGTAGCATGCAAAATAAAAAGCAATGTGCTGTGTCGAATGTCGAATGAATAGACTTTCCAATGTTGATGTGGAAATGAAAGCAGACATACCCAAAGGAGAAGTCAGAGTCTGTAATACGCATAAGTACCTACACAAATACACACACTATTACACACATATACAGCATATACAGTATACACATTATACAGCAGTCAGAGAACGAGAAGGAGCGTGTTACGCTTACGCTCCTTCTTTTTAGAATGTGAATGTGAATGCTCGTGCCTGTGTGAGTGTGTGTGTTTTTACATACTTTAGGTGGAGAGTAAAAGTTTTGGGCGTAAGTGAACGGTTTGAGTTGGAACACACCGAGAATCGCCCTCACCAGCAAATGTCCCGCCCAGCTAAATGAAACTGATAAAATTCTACCACAAATCTAGCTAATCGCAAGATAGACAATTCTCAAGAACTCGAGAACCCAAACTCAAACTCATACATTCACATACTCTGTACTCTCTCTCTCTCTATCTTTCACTCTCTCTCTCTATTTTCTCAGGGCTTCCCAGCCGAAATGAAAGAGAAAATGCGAGTCGTTTCCAGTTTCCAGAGTACGGGCTTCCAACCAAAAAATTCCTTCACCACTACGAGCACACAGTAAAGTTTCCATGTGTCTCTCTCTTTCTCTCTCTCTATTTCTCTCGTGCCTTCATACTTAATGTTTAATATAGCGTACGTTGTCTACTCAGTCAGTCATACATATTCCAGGAAGGTTTCTAGGTATACATTGAGAGACTCTCTACATATTCTGTATATAAATTGTACGCACGTGTGCGTACTATGTGCGTTCTATCACAGTTTTCCTGACATACAGATATAAGATTCCACACGCATATGCTGCCGTCTCAGCCGTTGCGGGGTTCTCGCGATGAGCACTTTCTCATAATACAAAAAAGTATGCACGAAACTCGGGAACTTTGTATGTACATTGGACTCCATTTCCATTTCCATTCCCACGTGAGTACATTCAGATACACATAGATGCACATACACACAGTACACACACAAAATGGAATAGAAATAGAATGTTTTCTTATCGTCTTTGGATCACTCGTCCTGGTTCTAGCGCTGTTCTGAGAGACTCGCCCTCATAGTTACACCATATGAAAAACCCAAGTCGATGATTCTCTATGTGAGTAAAATAAAGTGTGTACAATAGTTAGGGTGCACATACGGATATACGATAGCGTATTCTCCAAGATTCCTCCATCCAAATACATATATCTGTATTCCAATGTTTTCCAGTCTAGCTCAAGTCATCGTCAATCGACAAAAACCGATTTTGTCTATATCATCCATCAGTTGTTTGTGTGTGCTGGAAAGAACTAGCGAGAGAAGGAGAGAGAGAGAGAGAGAGCCAGCGAAAGAAGGAAAGAAAGTGAGTTGGGAGATTCGTGTAGAGTTTCCAATGTCTAACTACGAACGAGCGAGTAATCGAACAAGGAACGAATGAACGAACGAAACGAGGGAAGGAAGGAACAGAGTACATTAACTTTACCTTGGCCACCAAATTCTTTTTAACGAACATAAAATTACTTCTAGTATTAATAGTTGGCCATAAAATACAGCCCTCTTCAATCTGTTGTTTCGAGTTTATTTAACTTAACCCTAACCAGTCCCACCAGTCGTCCACCAAACCCAACCAAACCAAACCACATTGCATTACACTGAACCAAAAAGAAAGAGGGAAGAAAAAAAACTTTCTACCTCTCCCTTCTCTCCCCGCCCCACTCTCAGGTGTACTTTATTATCTTCACACTTTCACTCCTCTCGAGTCCGTCCGTCTAATGGAATCTCTCTCACTCACAACAGCAAATGCCAATTTATATTATTCACTTTTAATTTATCTCTGTTTACCGCTCTCTCCAACTGTTTACATTCCCTCCATTTCCTTTTCCCTTTCCCCGTGGCCATGGAACGAACGAAAGAACGAACGAACGAACGTTGGAACAAAATAAATCTGAGCCAGAACATATACAACAAAGCAATCTCCCACCACATTTCTTCATTATAGTTTACACACTTTACAGTTTTTCCTCCTTGTCCCTTGTCTCGTCGCGTATCGTATCTTTCCTCCTCTCGTCTCTCATCATCAACAAATGAGTAAACACACGCACACACACATTTCCTTAAAAAAATCCCACACATTCAAGTGTGAACATTTTCAGAGTGACACAAAACTTTTGTTTCTCTACTTGAAAAATACAATTCAATGTCTATGAGAGGTTTTTTCTTTAGATATCAATGAGCAGGATTTTATTGATGACAAAAAAGAAAAAAAACTTGAAAAAATTTCCATGAATAGATGGAAGAGCAATAGAAATAAATAAAGCAAAGTCAAGAGAAGTCGACAAGAGAATAAAAGAGAGGAAGAGAAAGCGAGAGTTGATGTGTTTAAGAGAGAAAGCACTAGAGAATGCCGGGGAGTCTCAAAGAGTGAAAGAGAAAGAGAGAAAGAAAAAGAAAGAGAAAGAGAGGGCGAGAAAAGGAACAGCAGTGTCTGTGACTGAGTTCCGTTTGCATTGTATATTCTCAGAATATGTATAGTAGTTATATTTATATGTGTGTCTTAGTTCCTGTAGCACTCGTGTACAATTTCTATTAGAAAAAATTGCATTCATGGCAATATTCGATTCGGGAATCCGGAATAACTCTCGTGAATTTCCATTGTGGCGTTTATGACCAATATAGAGAGGGATAATTGAGAGAGAGAGAGAGAGAGGAATAAATTTGCACGGCTCACGTGATATTTAGAAAGGAGACAAAAGGATTGTGAGTGTATGTAAAGAGAAAGAGAAAGTGAGAGAAATGGTAAGAGAAAAAGAGTGGAATGGCATGACTCAGTGCAATATTATGCTCAGCAGTGGGTCTCTTTCGCTCTCATCTCCAAAAAGCCGGCTTCACACACACACTCATACTCATTCCCTCTCTCTTTCTCTCTGGCTCTAGCTCTAAAAAAAGCCTCTTGTGTTCAAGGGAAAAAGTGGAAAGAGAGAGAGAGAGAGAGAGAGAGAGAGAGGAGTTTGGAGTTGCCTCCACAAAGTATACAGTAGTAACTATTAACTATTGTCCGGATCAAATAAAAACCATTGGGAATTGCATCATTATCACAAATAAAAATCATCGTGTACGTTCTTAAAGAGTAGTAAACATTAGCGAAACGATCATCGTCCTGTATAATAGCCCAGTTCATACTCCTTTTCCCCTATCTACACTCGACTTAAATATTTTGCAAATGGCTCCATACTTTACTTGTCAATGATATCCTTTTCCCCCTTCTTTATTCAAGAATCCCACCACCAGTAAAATGGGACAGAGAGAAAAATATCCCCCAAAAAACTAAAAAAACCTCTCCCCCCTCCCCCAAAGGGTTTTTCCATTTTTAATGGTTTGCGTCATGATATTTAAGAAAAATTGACAGGATTATTAAAATCGTTAAGACTTTTCCACTCGTTAAAAAGGAAAGCGAGTAAACGACTTTACTTTTGGGAACAAGAAAGTTACAAAACACTAAATACAATGAAAAGAAAACATTTGAAGCTAAAAAAAAAACCAGTTTTCACGTATTTATACATAATCGTTTTTGTGTACATAACGTAATTTGAATTTGTATATATTTGGATAAGGAAACTTGTCGTGTTGTAAATTGCACACACGTTGAACAATATTACAAGAGAAACGGGTGCGGGAAACATTGCAAAATTCTCAACTATACTAATTCAACTGAAATATCTGATAGAAACACCAAAACCAACGGATTTCCATTGAAAGTCTACAACTATTTTCTGGCTCTCTCTCGCTTTCTCTCTCTTTCTCTTTCTCGTTGATTTGAATGGAAGTTGGAACTGAGACTAAAAGAGAAGAAGAAAGGTACTTCTGGAAACGGAGAAAATGGGTAGGGAAAGTGCGTGATATTCCCAGTGAGTTGTTTGCTTGTTCACATCTGACTTGAAAATGCCGCACCGACGTTGTATTTATGATAGCATTAAAACATCAATATGAATTCGTATGGCTTTCAAAAACTGGAAACTATTCCCATGCGTTCTTCCTCTTCCTCTTCTTCCCACGTTCACGTTGGTGTTATTTGTACGCTGACTTTCCCATTTCTCCTACATCTTCTGCTCACACATAAAGGCCCACAAATATCGTGTAGAGGTATTTCTGTACACTGGGCTCCTTTCTTTGGCTCTTTGGCTCTTTGGGTTTTGGAGTCTAATCCGAGTCAATTCCATATTCCATTTCTTATCGTTGACTTTTAATAATCCATACAGTCATATAAAAATGTATAATACATTTCACTGTGTACAGTCGTCAAACTATCCGGGTAGACCAATAATGATAATAAATGGATTATTATTATATTTCCAACATGCCTCTCCCATTCATTCACGATTCGCCATTCAAAACTCAAAACTCACTCGGCTCTCATTCCATCACAAGTTGAAATAATTCCAACCGGGAAAAGCAATTGTACTGGAATTTCTTCGTCCTCTCGTCTTTTCCGTCTTCTTATTCCGAGTTTCTCTCTCTCTCTCTCTCTCTTTCAACAGTCTCAACTCTCGAGTATAAATAAAATATGTAATTTTACTTTTCTATACAATTTGACGTGAATGAATGTTCAAAGTTGTGTAGTTACAAATGTTACAATGTTACAACGAAACAAGTTGAATGTGGAAATGTTGAAATTTCACAGTCACAGTCAGAGTTCCAGAGTCAGAAATATCACATTAAATTCAAATATCTTTATTATCTATAGATATTTCAACCAACCAACCAAACAACTTTACTTTTACTCTCCTTTTCCCTTTGAACTCTCTAAATGTACGTCCAAACTCGAAAAGGAATTAAATTGTTCAGCTCTGGACAGAAATTAAATAAATGTTTTACGATCAACTTTTATCCATTTTGTACAGTATTCTGGCGTTTCAAAGACATTTTAGGATTTATACAGGATCAATGTGGCTACCAGCCATTAAGTTTATGAAAACGGAATTGTACACATTTGAATCCTGTTCTGTTGCACACTCGTGTACGGAAGTACTTGACTTTCTCTTTCATTCCTCTCCCATTACAATTCCTATACTCTCCACTTTAAACACTTTTGGACTTTTTGACTGCTTGAATATTTCTGTTAGACGTTCTATTGCTTTTGCTTTTGCTTTTAATTTTACTCTTTTACTTTTACTTTTTACTACTTTCCATATTTTTTACTTGTACGCGCGCTGTTCACTTTTCATACACAATTCAGTTTGAGGAGAGAGGGAAATATCTCAAAAGTGCTAATCGTACTTAATCTCAAGTTGTAAGCTCAAGAGTATTTAAGGAACGAAATGGAGACTCGGTCATTTCCCTAAGCAGACAGACAGGCAGACAGACAGAGAGAGAGAAAGAAAGAGAAAGAGAGAAAGTAAAATATGCCTGGAGCTAATAAAGATATGCTCGTTGAAGAAAAAGGCTTGTTAAAACAATTAAAAAGTAGTGTACGATACGATATAGCTTACATTTTGGCCAAGTTCAACTTGTTCTTCTGAAAGTACCTCCCGACTACTTTCCCTTGGACTCCTTCACTTTCTCAACTCTCAACTCTCAATTCTCAACCTGCAAATATTCAACCTTATTGGATTTCATCTGCTCCTGTTCACTTGTTCCCTTGGAGTATGTAGTTAATTAGAGACACGTGTGCGTAATCACTAGCCATTCAAACTAAATGATACCGTCGAGAACACTCACAATATTCCCCATATGAGTTAGTCAATCCCCCCCCGACATTCGGCATACAAAAATACAAATGCAAATACAAATACCAACGGACTTTAACTGAAATCTTAAAAATCCACCCTCGTTGTTGTTTGTACAGTTTGTTACGTTACTTATGAGTTGAGCGAACAGGTTTCCATTTTCTCTATCGAATTTCTCCAGATTTTTTGTTGTTGCAGTTTTCAATTAAAATATCATGACCATTCATTACTCACCATTCACAATTGGTACATATTTCCTATGCATATGGACATATCGTTTTCCATTTTCATTCTCCCGAATTTTTTGCTGAGCAAATAAATAATTGTACTAGAACTAGAGTGTTCAATCCTCAGGAATTTTAGTCTGGTTATACTTCGTTTCATTTTTTTTGGTTACTTTCCCTTTTAGTTTAGTACCTGATTTGAAATCAAAGTCAAAATATTTTAGTGAAAGAATAACAAGAGAGGACATTGGAGAATTTATATACGCCTTCGTTCATCACGCGATCACAAACTTTGTCCATTTCATTCTACAGTCACAAGTCGAAAGTCCAACAAATCCAAAATTCCACATGCTCGTTTGGATCCGAGTTTCAGTTTGAGTTTCTCGCCAGCCACGACTTTCCCTTTTCACCGTCCTTTTCTCTTTCCTTCTCTTTTTTCTGTATTTCAGAGAGACTTTTCTCTGTTTTTTTTTTGCTACATTTCTCAGACGGATTTTTGACTGAATTCAACAGTCCACACGACACTTGTACTTGTTCAATATCCGCCTGTATGATTTCCATATACGGATATGAACTTTGAGTATATAGAATTCCAGTATGGAGTGAATATATACATATATGCATGTCGGCATGACATTCTCGGTTTGATGATCTCAACTGATGGTGGATGGTTGGTTGGTTGGTTGGTGAGTGAGTGAAAGAATATGGTGCATTTGAATATACGTACATGTCTACGTACATGTCTACGTATATGCTCATGTATATGCACAGGACATGCAGACTTGTCGTAGGAGTTTTTTTCTCTCCTTCTTCCTTTGCTTGGAGAGAGAAAACGTGGACAGACACACGATCAACTTTTTGTACACGAAGCACAGAGCTTTTTTAAGCAACTCTTGGATTGCATTGTAGGCAGAGCACGTAGACTAAAACTAGAGACTTGCACGCTTCTGCACTTTTTACTTGAACAGAAGGAGAAGCAAAAGGAAAGGAAAGAAGAAGTAGAAGAAGAAGGAATAGGAAAGGAAGCCCAAAAGTAATAGTAATAGCAAGCAGCTTGTACTTTCCCCAATTCTGAGACTCAGAAACAAACTCCAACTGATGCTGCCGAGTCTGAGTCTCTGAGTCTCTGAATTTGAGGTCTGAGGCCAAAGGGAAAATAAAACCCTCTTTTCCTTCTTCTTCTTTCTCTTTTTCTTCTTATTTCCCCAAAAGTCTATCCCCAAAGTTAGAGTTTCCTCCTCTATATTCTTCTCTCTATGTTATTTTCTCATTGACTCTTTTCTTTTTCCTTTTCCCACTCCTTTTATTTTCCTCCGCTTTCCTCCCTCATGTCTGTCTCTGTCTCTGTATCCATTTAATTGTTTACTTTCAATTTTTTTCCGGAGCACACTCGGTGTCTCTCTGTCTAATTTATTCCATCAAAAAAATCCTTCGATCCAAATCAACCATCACCGCAAATCAACTTGCGATTTGTATTTTGTTATTTGTTGTCCTACCACTCCCATCTCACTCTCTCCATGCATAATGTATGATATTGAATCCAAATATTCTCGACTCTCGTGATTTTTATTGCTTCCGTTATCTCTCCCTGGGAGAGACAAGTTTTTCTCTTCTCTCCTACAGATATTTTCCTTTTTCGAGGGGGTTCATTCTCGTTTTGTGAAGGGGGAAGGAAGAGAGAGAGAGAGAGAGAGAGAAAGTAGTGGAATTAGAGGGAACCCTTCATACAAGCTGTTAATAAATAGATAAGGCCCGCTTGTTAGTAATTATCGATGAATTAATGGTAGCTTTAGATTTTCAAAGTTTCCGGACTCACCAAGTCGAGTCTCAATTCTCTCAACGACGTCCAACATCCAACATGTAGAAAGATATCGGGCATATTTAAACTGTGACTTCTCCCCCCTTTTACAGACTTCCATCGTACAGACTACCATTGAATATGCACATAGCAGAGTAGCACACACACTCTCGTACATACATATCTCACCATAATAATATTACGGCAGTATGTACGATACATACACTATCTACTGCACACCCACACCCACACACGCATTTCGGTCCTCTATAAATATAAATATAATGCGGGGGAAAGATTTCTATTTTCTATTGGGATACGGATAAGATTCATCTAATGTAGGTACATATATGTGGAGGGTCGTTCGAGTCATAGTCAAAGAAAATACGAACGTAAGCTGAAGATACATAGCATGGAGGCATATGTACATATGAGGATATTCTACATATAGATACTTTGAGTTGAAAGAGAACAAGAGAGAGAGAGAAAGAGATAGGGTGAAGAAAATCAATAGACGGAGGGAACGAGAACTGTGGAAGATTTCTCTTCGTTTTCGTTCTCGTTCTTCGTCTAGTGAACGAGGAAAACGAGGAAAAGGAAAAAGTGAAAGCTACAACTACCGAGCTGCTTTTCCTTTCCATCCCAGATGCCTTCACGAGAAACCAGAATCAACCAGAGAAAGAGAGGGCGAGAGACAGAGAGAGAGAGAGAGAGACAGGGAGAGAGAGAGTCAACGAGAAAGAAAGGCTTGCTGCTGCTGCTTTTGGATCGATGCTTTGAAACACGCAATGCGCTCTGAAGCCGGATTCAGTGCACATGGCTCTTGCACACACAGAGAAAACCTAGAGAGAGAGAGGGAGAGTTGAATGCAAGCTAAACCAGTAACCAGTATATGACTAACGATAACGAACCGGGCTGTGTGTGTATCTGTGTGTGTAAAATGTGTGGATATGAGGAGAGGAAAACGTGGAAATTAAGTACATAGATGTACATGTACATAGTATGTAAATACATACAGAGAATACAGACATGGGGGACATGGAACAGTACATAAATGCTGGGGAATGGGGAATATGCTACAGTCAGTCCTAGACGCTAGACTCCTCGAGAGTCGACTCGACACACCAGTCCCAATGCCAAGCCAAGCCAATGTCCTCACATACACATACAATAAATATGCATGACAATATGCATACATTGAATGATATTGCGTATACAAATGAAAAAGGATGCACGTGAATTTTCCCAGTCTGGAAACTTTAACACTGCGGGGCTTCTTAGATTGGAATTCAAGGACGGCCTCTGGTTTACAAAAGAAATTTCCAGAGGAGCTCTCACACTCTCCGCTCCTGCTCCTGCTTTTTCTTTCGTATATATTCATATGAACGATACGATACGATACGATAGGATGCGATGCGATGAGACTGCTCTGTCCTCAACGTCTTCCTCTCCTTCGTTTTCATTTTTGTCGTCTTCCTCCTCCTCTACTTCTCCTTCTTTTTCGTCAACACACACACACACACAGACAGAGAGAGAGAGTCTACGCCATTTCTATCATAGAATATACTCCGTTTGGTATTGTATTTACTCTCACTCAGTTCTTCACTGCGTTTCCCTTCACTTCACTCCTTAATCCCCTCTGTTTCTTCTCGCCAAATGTTTTCTGATTTGTTTCAACCCTCCCGAGTTCACATTTCCTCTTTCTCTTTTCCTCTCTTTCTCCATGGACTCCAAATATATAGAGAGAGACCATGTCTGGCTTTTATGTACGAGTTTTAATCAGAGCCTTCAGCTGACTATAAAGAAACCTTATAGAAATGTGTAATAGGAATATGTCTTGTCTTGACTGGAACTACTTTGAAACATTTGGGCATTCGATGAGGTTTGTATTCAAGTATTCACACATAATACTTTGAACTCACTCATTTGAGAAAATCAGCAGACGAAGGCAAAGGCGAAACAATGGACAGAATGTGTATGGAAATTGAAAACAAACAAAAACCGTCACATCTTCCGTTCTCTTTCTCATTTCACTCTCTCTCTCTCTCTCCCCAATCCGAACGAGTCAAAACAAAAGCAGAGAGAGAGAGAAAGGGACGACAGAAGAATGAAAACGAAACAAACGTAACCGAATCCCAAATCTTTCTAACAGGATTCATTTGAAACATTTTATTATTATTATTATCCTTTCATTCTCATACGAAAGCTTGTCCACATTAAACATTCACAATTCACAATTTACGCGCGTCAGGAAATCGGGAAGTGAGGTTTTTCTTGGAGAAAGAGAGAAAGAAAGATAAAGGAAAAAAACAAAATCCAGAAAGACGATAAATTAAATAACTGTACGAATTTGGGTTGAGTGTGTAAATTTGGTGGGGAGAGAAAAGTGTCTTGTAAGCTGCCACCGTTTAGTTTTAGTTAAAAGTTAAAAGAGACTCGAGTCATTCAGAATTTAGAATTATTGTTGGAAATGTTTCCATTTCCATTTGTACTCTTCCCTTTTACCTGGACACAAGTACACTTACAGGTACACTTGAAGTTCTTACAGATGGAAACAGATATGCGTATGTAAATGGAGATTAGAGTTGATACAGGAGACAAAGTAAAGGGGGGGAGGGAAATCAAGCTGGGAAATGTGAGTTTGAGTGTGAGACCACACAGCAAGGTGAGATAAAAACCAGAACCAGAAACAGACGCACAGAAAAATAAATGGAAATGGAATGAATTGGATTGGAGCTGTATGCTGAGAAGTTGTTTTTTATTTACCTTTTCTTTTTTCCCTTTCTCTGTCCGTCCGTCTGTTTCAATCTTTTTCTGTCTTTTATATTTGTCGTTGAAACCTGTAGAGCAATAATAATAATAATAATAATAATAATAAGCGAGGGAGAGGGAGAGAGAGAGATGAGATGAGATGACGACGATGAGGATGCGAGCACTATTTATTTTGTTGTTGGTTAGTTGGAGAGTAACTGGGATCGGAATTGATGTGTAGCTAATGTTTCTTCCTTCTTTCGTTTCTCAGATGATGCGATAAAATGAAGTCACTCACTCTCCCTCGCTCTCTCTCTCTCTCTCTCTCTCTGTCTCTCCCTCTTTCTCATCTCACCTTCCAAAATATCCCATTTGACTCCCCTTCACAGTGGTGGGTATTCGTATAGTGCAGGCAGAGTGGAGAGAGACTTTGTCTGTCGTGTTACGTTTCATCTATAGTTTATATGAGTGACTGGAGCAAATGACTTGTTTTTACATGATGAGATTCGTCCTTCTCGCCCTCTCTCTCTCTCTCTCTCTTTTCCCTATCGTCTATCGGTCTGTCTAATGTCCTTTCAGGATTAGTATAAAGATTCCCTTAATGCTCACCCCCCACACGTTCTAATTAGTAATTACACAGTAGTTACATAATATCCTTTCTTTGAAATGAGCACATAAAAATTATCCCAGGTCTTTTAAAATTATCTTTCATTATTCCTTTCCTCCACACTGAAACTGACTGGGATTGCTATCGTATGGAGTTAGTGCAGGGCTGCTTCCTTCTTGCTCACTCACTCGCTCACCCACCACTGGAGATAATAATGAATGCATACAAAATATTTCCATCCTCTCATCTACATCTACATCCATTTCCATATATGCATGGACTTTTTTACGATGTTCCAATGGTCGTTGTTTACTTCGTATGTACATATGTTAGATATGTTGTAGTGATGGTGGTTTTGTAGTGGGGCTGCTGAGGAGGACGCTGGCTGGCTGACTGGCTGGGTGATTGTAATGTGTAATGATGATGATGATATGAATACGAGCAAGTGTGAATAGTGTGAATAGTCATTACATTTAGTTATTTAGTTGGTATGAATGGCTTCCTGCTAGGGAAGAATCCATAGTTGTCCACCAACAACAATACGAGTGCTGACAAATGGAAGGCAAAGGCAAAGGCAGGCACTTGGAACTAATCGTGAGGTAGATTTTTTCCCTTCTTTTCCCAACAGCCGCGAGAGTGAGAGGACTAGCATTGTGGATTTGTTTGTGGCTGGCTACATGAAAATGAAATGGTATGCTATGAAGATGGATATTGGGAGGTTACTCCGACTCGGCTACTCATGTAAATCCTAAATGGTAAATGGTAATGTATGGCGTAATGTAATGCTATAGATGTGCATTGTATGAGGAGGGCGGAAGGAAGGGCCCAAGTTTCATCAATGAATGGGTGAAGTGAGAAGTTTTAGGGAGTATGTGTGTGTAGTGTGTGTGTGTGTGTGCATGAGGCCTCAAGTCCCTCAAATATTTAGGCCAGGATAAAAGCACCATTTAAACCATCACCAGCTCCAACTAGCAACTGTTACTCTTCAATCTCCACACATACACACAAACACACATGTATAGGTACAAATAGTCGCCGTATGTGTACCTTCAGATTTAGACAAAGAATCAGTGTATACATAATACATAGCAGTTGGAGTAGTAGATGGCTGAACTGAAGGTAGTCGGTGGGTAATAATGATGATCCTCTCTCCTCCAAACCTATATTTAAAGCCAAATCCATTACAGTGCATATGGTCGAGTGTGAACTCGCACACAATTCTCTGCCCCACTGTAGTAAGTCTTACTCAATTATTTTTCCATCTTTCATGTTCATAGTTGGTGTGTTTGTGTTCGGCTGTTCCCGCCTTCTCTCTCTCTCTCTCTCTCTCTCCTGTTTGCTCAGAGACCAAGCTGGAATTCCCAATTTGAACTTTGAGAATGCAGACACACTCACACACTCTCACACTCTTTCTCTCTCTCTCTCTCTCATCTCTCATCTCTCATATATCCACTCTAACACTCATCTTACACGCTTTACCATTTAATATGCTACGGTTTGAGCAAATACAAATAGCACAAAGTCCGGAGTCCTTTCCCAGTGCAACATCATCCACATGTTGCAACTGTTTTCATTCCTTCTCTTCCTCTCTCTCTCTCTCTCTCATTTTTCTCCATCCATACAAGAGGAGTGTGGAAGTTGGGGAGAATTCAACTCTAAACTGTAATATTTTGTGTCCTTTTCCTTTTGGGTCTACACAAACCATAATTTGGTACAATGTACATTTGAACAAGTAGAGTGGAGTACTGTGGAGTAGAGTAGAGCAGAGAGTAGGAAACTCCTATACATTTTTAATGCAGCCGGACGACCTAAAAACCAACTAAAAAGTGAAATCCATACAAGAGCAAGAGACTGAGGACGAGGACGATGGAGGAGGAAAAGTTTAATAATCTCTCTCTCTTTTTTTTGCTCTGAACCCTCAGCTCACATTCACATGAGCATTTCAACTTTGAACAAAGACAAAACGGAAATGTACGATTAAATTCGCTATTCTCGTTCTCGAACAATTTTCTCATACATTCACATGAGACTTTGACAAAAAAAAAAAAGTGTGCAAGAGAGAGAGAGAGAGAAAGAGTGTTTGTGTATGACGTCATCAAATATCAAATGCGAAGCCATTAAATAAGTTGAACGTTTGAGGAAATGCGTGAACCACCACAGAGGAGAGAGCTTTTGTACTCTGTTTTCAGATGAAACTTTTTTTTCTTATGAAAGAAAAGTTGCCTTCGAGTTTTTTCAGGTTTTCAGGTTTTTTTTTATATTCAAATCCGGAGTTCTCGATCTTGGTGTATATTTCAATAAGAAAAGAAAGGGAAATTGAGATGAAAACCTAAGAAATGACACGGCTTTTATAGGGAAATACCTGGGTGTGTGTGTGTGTGTTTGTGGGAAATGGGGAGGCAGGAGGCAAGTCAAGTTTATACAAAGTACAGGACTACAGACGATCTAAGTCTAAGCGCATATTTTGGTTGTGAAAAGGAGTTTCTTCAAAAAAGGAAAAAAAAAAGAAGGAAAAACGAAAACGGAGATGAGGTTTTATCAACTGATGATTGGTATTGGTTCTAAATAGTGTATGGCTGTATGGCGACGAGGAGGGATAGAAATAGGGAATAAAAGCCAGCTGTGTATTCTGTAGAAGCTTGAGTGTAAGATTCATGGTGAAGAAAAGACCCAATTTCCGCTGGCTATGAAAGAGAGTGGAGAAAAAGGAGAGGAAGGAGAAGAAGGCAAAGACGATGAAGGGAGTTTAAGACGAAGGCGGGCAAAAGAGAAATAGAGAGAAAATAAATGGGAAGAAGTTCTAGGTTTCACTCAACTTGCTGTCGCTCTCTCCTTCTTTCTTCCTTCTTCCACTCCATTCCGAGTCCCTGCTCTAGTCTAACTTTACGCTAGACAACTTTTCCTAGAAAACTTTCTCTTATTACTCCCACTTTTTCTACCTCTACCTCTCTCTACCTCTCTCTCTCGTTACGACCACGGAGTAGTGGAGTGGAGGCTACCTCTAGTTCTAGTTCCAGTCCTAACCGACCACTAGTGAAAATAGTAGGTTTACACTCTGCATGTACACAGTTTTCACTTGCTATTTGGTATTTTGGTGACTGTACGGACAACTCATCAAATATCCACGTTGAATCAACATTTGAGCATTTAAGAGTTTTCTTCTCTCTCTCTCTCTCTCTCTCTCTCTCTCTTTTCTCTCGTTCTTCTTGATCCTCAATTTCTTTCAAGCGTAATACATGCAGAGCACACACTAACTTTTCCTTTTCTACCACTGCCTTTGCCATTTTACCATTACCATTACCATTGCCACTGCCACAAGGAGAGTGAGCAATTATTTTCCGTCTTCACCTTGAGCATGTGTTAGAGTCCTCTCGTCATCATCATCATCTTTCTATCTCATCTCATCCTTCTCCTCCTCCTCCTCCTTCTCCTTCTCCTCATGTCCTCATCCCATCTGTATGCCGTGAAGAGTGAGAGAATTTTCTCTCTATTTTTCATTCGCGTTCCCTTTCGTCTCTCAAATGTCTTTCATCGTTCATCGTTCATTGGAGTCGTGATGATGGTTGGTTTTATGGCGGTGTTGGTGTACAGATATTGTGGTTGTAAGATAGTACATATTTATGTAGTAAATATCAGTAGTAGATATTGTATGTGCAGCAGTGTAATATGAGGAGTCAACTTGGTGTATTGGCATTGAATTGGGGAGTCTTTAACTACCCTGCAAGCAATTACACAATTTTCATCCACTTCTTTGATGAGAACTCCCAGTAATGTACCTATGATACGCTTCATGGTCAATCTTTGTTCCTGGCATTTTGACTTTCCTTCTTTTCTTTCTCTCTCTCTCTCTCTCTCTTTCTCTGGATCCCTCCACTCATGATTGGTTCTTTGCCTTGTTCGTCTTCTTGTTCATTAGAGTACGTGTAAAAGAGGGAAGAGCACACGAACACACACACACACAACACACATCCATACGGGCATTGGCTACATAATACAGACATTGAAGTCAGGTCGTATGTATTTATTGAGCCGGAAAGGTAATGGGAGATGAGCGTGAAGAGCTTCTGCTCCCACGGCTGCTGATACGACTTGCTCCAAGTCCAGCTCCTCTAAATCCAACTCCGACTCTGACTCTGACTCTGACTCTGGCCTGCCATAAAATGCCCCTTCAAATAGCTCAGTCAAGCCAGACGCCAATAAATACCATGGCCATGTTCACAAACGTATGTATATAGCCATTGTGTATGTATTGTGTGTTCTTGTGTATGTGTGTGTGTGTGTGCTTGAATGTACCATCTCCTTCACATACTTATGATTAGAAAACCCACCTAAAATATCCGTGTGTGTAATAATATTATTTCTCTCCTCTCGTCAGCCCCCCTCTCCACAATCTACAATCCACAATCCACAACATGAACCATCCCTTTCCTTAAGATAGCTTCCCATTTATATTGTACAAAAAAGGAGAGTAGACTTTCTCTTTTTCCCTCCTTTTTTAAGGAAGGGAAAGGGAAAAGGAAAGGCGAGTTTTTTTTTCTTCAAATTTCCTCTTCCACAACATAAATTCCACTTGCCCACACGCATTCAGAGTAATTCAGAGAGTATTTCAGAGTGAAGGAGAGTGAAAGTAGAGGAGTGAATTACAAGAAGATTACTTTCATCACTTACCTAGGCAATTTTCCGATAGTGAAAAGTGCGGATGAATAAACTATGATATTCTTATGTACTGTCACTCGTCTGCTCACTTTCTGTCCCATTCTTCCATCCAATTCACAATGTACGTACATCATCTCAATGATGACTTTACCCGCTCAACATCTCTCTCACTCACCATTTTCCTCAGTACATATAGTTGAGTTTAGTGTACATATACATTCTGTAAAAACTTGGATCCAGATTCTACAGATATATATCCACCACAGAGACTTGTGTGTATGTATCTTGTTTCTCTGTATCGTGGAAAAATAGGCTTTGCTGCTAAAATAACGGTCACGTACATATTTTATATGCTGCCCTTGTAAAATGAAGCATGTAGCCATTTTTTGTGAGTATTTTTTTTTTTTTTTTTTTTTTACAATTTGGTCTCAAGTCTGAAGGTAGCAAAGCAACTAGACGATATATGGAATTGGGTTATTTCAACTCAACTCACTCAGGGAGAGCCGTACCTTTTTTATATACTTTACTTTTGCTATTAGTGCAATTTGAAACTTTCGACGAGACGAGTAAAGAAAGGTAAAGTAAAGTATCGTAGTGAGTAGTGAGAGCATTTTTTTCTACTTCCGTTTAAGCGGACATTTTGTAAGTAGTCAAGTGAAGGAAGGGAAACGAGAGAGAGAGAGAGAGAGCGAAAAAAGAGTACAGAAAGTATTACTGAAATACTTGGAGCTTGTGGGTTTGGTCTTTTTGGTCTTTTGGTATTTGGTATTTTTTACTAGAATTTCCTCACTGTAGATTCTCTTTAAATTCCTCCCTTTCCTTAGTCCAAACTCTCTCTCTCAAAAAAAAAAAATACATACGGCCAAAAGGTTAAACTAAAAGGAATTTTTTCATCTCATTTTTACGGGGAAGTTCCACATCCACATCAAAAGGAAAACCATCGAATAAAGAATCATTAGGAAATAGTTAAGCAATTGCTCTTTCCTCTTCAAGACGACTTTTTTTACTACTTACTACTTATGACCACCATGGCGAGTCTCACTTTATTTTGTGGCTCAATCACGTTTGGATTTTAAAGCACATTTTCATTTCAAATTCATCGAAATGGATCACATTTCTTTAATACCATTTTTGAAAAAATGCAGCAATTTCATGTAAATTTGAAAGTTTTAAATTCGGGATTGGGAATTGAGTTTGAAGTATCGAGAAAGAAAGAGAGAGAGAGAGTGAAGTGGAGCTGGGGGAAATGATGGATGAGCCCCAGTTGAACTGTGACGAATGTTGGTATGGATGAGTGTGAACTAATTGGAAAATATCAGCTTGAGAAAGAGCCGAGGGATTATTAAATGTAAAAAAATTGTAAATTGTGAATAACTCTGGAAAATGCATCATTCAGAATGTGAAGAAGGAGAAAGAGAGAGAGAGAGAGAAAGAGAGCGAGAGAGTGGGGATTATGAATGGATGAATATGACCGTGACCGTACGCCGAGCAGACGCAAGTTCTACTCAGAGACCCACACGACCAACCGTCGTCACTCTTTTAAAATATAATATCATATATTCTCCATGTACTAAACTACAATATTCAGAATTTAGATGCAGCACACAGCCGTGAAATAATACATTACATAACAGAATACGGTAGGTCGTTGAGGAGATGCACTGGTTGGTTTTTTGGTTGTGACGACTCTCTTCCTCTCTTTCTCTTTCTCTCTCTCCCTCTCTTTCATCATCCTACAATTTCAACGTATAAAATAGAATTTGGAAGCAGGGAAAAGTTTTGTCACATTGGATGTTCGGGGGAATGGAATCGGATTAATCTACAAATAATGATTTTATGATTCTTCCCGTTCGGAGCGCGTGCCACTAATACGACTTTTCTCAATAAGTCCATGCTGAGCATCATATGTCTGTCACTCGCTCCCTTTTCGTGACTTTTGATCGATGTTCATATGTACAAGGCAAAAAAAAACTCTCTGGCACTCTCTTTCTCTCTCTCGTCATTTGTTGAGTCTTCAACTCCCGACTTTGTCTCTGACTCTGACTCTGACTCTGTTGACATGGATATACAATTTATGGAGAGAGAGAGAGACTTGAAGGAAATCCATATAGAAAAGAAAAAAGAAAAAAAAGGGAAACGTGTGCACTATTTTGATTTGGAAATCCTACCCCAAACGAACCCAAACTGCCACTGCCTTCTTCGTTCAGTCTGTAGAGAAATTGAACAGGGACAAGTTTCTGCTTTCTGCTTTCTACAGTCGGATGATGTCTGTCGAGTACCCATGGACTTGTGGGACTTGCCATTTCAGCAACCCTCCCTCCAGGTCATATTAGAAATATTAAAACGAGCATCAGAGAGAATGGGAGGAAAGGCTTTGATGACATGGCCCAATGTATAAAGTATAAACACATGCCAACACACACAGACACACTCCACACAATGTTGAAACATGGAGATGGAAACTCCTTACACCCAATTTTTACATGATGCTATACAAACGACAATGACAATGGAAATGACAATGACAACGACAACGACGACCATGGGCATTAGAAATGGGAAATGGGAGAGGAATATCGATGATTGGAACCAACAGACGGTCGGTCGGATGAGATATGAAAGAGCAGCAGCAACTTTCAACTTTCCCTACAATATCCAATGTGTAATCAAGCCGTTATAAATTATTCTGCAGTCCTCTGCTGCGTAATCCTCATATATCACTGTGGGTAACAGTAACAAGTGCTGTCTCTCTCTCTCTCTCTCTCTCTCTCTCTCTCTCTCTCTGATTCTCTCTCTTCTCCCTTATCTCACCATCCTCCTTATTTACTCCCATCCCATCCAATTCTTATACACACACATTGCATAGTATTGTACACAAATAGAATGTCAACGTGTTTAGGCGTCCATTCAATTCTTCAATTTGCCTATTCCCTAATACATTTGCTTCTTCAACTTGATTCCACTCCCAAAACTTATCCTCATTCAATTGAGAAAAAGGGAAATTGCGACAACAATCCCAACCCCCAAAAAACAGTCAAGTCAGGCAGTACAAAAATGAAAATAGCAGATACACAACCAAATGGAAATGAAAAAAAAGTCTCCATATTTTTTTTTACCATTATTATCAAGAGTCAAGGGCAAAGGAATTTCTTTTTCTTTTTTTTGAGATGTCATAGAAAAAAATGAGCGAGTAACCTCTTAGCAAAACTAGCCGCCCACCTTTTCCTCATTGCAATTTCTATATGTCACAAATGACCAAGCCGTGAAATTCAGAGCTCCATTCATCCCAGTAGACCAACAAACCAACAAACACACACCAACTTGGAACAACTTGAGTTACAGTCGACCATGTACGAGGGAAAAATTTATTTTGGGTAGTGTGTGTGTGTGTAAAAGTAAAATGAGGAGGGAGTACCTAGGAAATAATATAATATCGTAGTAGTACAGAATATACAATGTATAATCCCACAAGGTTTCCAAAAGGAGAGAGAGAGAGAGAGAGTGAGCAAGGGAGAAATGTGTCGAGGGTGAAAGTGACTTTAGAAACTTTATCTCTCGTTTGTTTGGCCTAATCTCCAAACTCAAACTCTTCAAGTACAACTAGAGTAGATGTATAATGGCGTGCATAATAAGTTGACGCTAACGTTGGCTGCTGCTGCTGCTTGGGAGAGAAAAAAAAACCTCATGAAGTCAAAGTAATACGTGAATACGTGGGGTATTTTTGACGACAGAGTACTGCAAATACACACACACACTCACACGCATATACACAGTTCCGCCTCCATAAATTCACTCTCGTACATCTTTATCTACCTATGAAAATTTATATGGCTATATTGATCAAAAAGTATAGACTGGGGAAACTTTAGTCCAGGGGGAAAGAGAGAGAGAGAGAGAAAGAGAGAGAGAGACGGTTCAAAGTAAAGTGACACATAAACTTACTACATAAAGTACTCCCCGTTACATTACACACAAGTAAAACTCGAATGGTTTTTTTTCGTTCTCTTCTCGTTCTTCTCTCTCTCTCTCTCTTTGCGCTTTTTTTAAGTTGGATCGTTTTAGTACTGTCTACGGTTTACCATTATGACTTTTTCTAAAACGATCTATTTCTTTCCAAGTTGTGAGACTCCTCTCTCTCTCTTTCTCTGTATGAAAAAAAAACTCTTTTGCCCACTCAACTGACAAACAGATAGGTCTAGTTGGGCCAAGTACTCAGTACTCAGAATATATACACACGCTTTTACAGAAAGTCTCTCTCACTTTGAATGTAGAGTCCCAGCAACCAAACCATACTTGAAAATATATAAACTTTTACTGGGACTCACTCTGCTCTGTTTGCTCATTTAGAGTATTGCGTTGCGTTGCAGCAAGTTCCTAGGCAAATTTTTTCATGAAAGTTTTTAATTTTTTCCTCTCAAACTTTCTCTCCAACTTTCCTCCCTTTTTTTGTAGGTAGGAGTAGTACATTTACCATTTTTGCGCTCAGAAAAATAAATGCAAGATACATTTACGAATATTTTTATGTTCAAATAGTCTTGAACTTGGCTTGTCATTGTCAGAGAAATGTGGAGCGTCGTCATCATTAAATTGGAGACTCAATGAATTTCCTCTTGTGTTTCGTGCCGTCAGTCCTTTTTTGAGTACATAAATAACAATTTTTGTCCTTGAATTTTGAATTTGAATTTACACTGGAGCTATCTTATACACATCTAGAAGAAATGTTGATACATATTTTATAAAGATTTTTCAGACTATCCAAAAAATGGTTAATCGCCATTTAAATCTTGAGACGACGTTTCTCCCCCAGGTTTTTTTTTCAACAAGCAAAAGAAGCGAATTCATTCTCCTTGGTTATTTCCCATGGAGTCCGTCCCCCCTTCTTCTTCTTCTTCTTCTTCTTGTTGGTAATATACCGAGCAGACATATACAGGCTGTGTAAACTGTGTATGTGCACAATACTGCACAAGTTGGTTGTATTGAATTTCCATAGTCAGAGTCTAGACTCACTCGCTTCCTCGCTCGCTCGCCTGTACATTTTCAGAGTAAACGGGGGAAAAGATTGTGTATAGACTGTAGAGGCTGTAGAGCTAAAGAGTTGGCGAAAGAGAAAGAGAACGAGAAGCTTTAAAGGAGAGAGAGAGAATGGAAGAGAGCTAGACACTGTAAAACACTCGTAGATTTCACCCCAAGTACCAGATTCGTGTGGTTCGCTTTCCTGCAGCTAATAGTAAAAGCATGTTTTACGATTTTTATACTACAGAGACGGAGAGAAGGAGAGAAAGAGAGAGAGAGAAAGAGAATGTTGAAAAGTATCCATGGTTTTATTTTGTAGCAAAAGAGAGAGAGAGAGAGGGAGAGAGAGAGATGGAGGACATAATGCATATAGTTCCAGTGTCGTAAAGATAGAGTAAATTGTCTTCTATTGGATAAAAATCTTGAATAATAATTTTAAGTCTTTTATGAATAGTAGAACATGCGGAGGTAACCTCATAGATTTTCTCTCCTCTGCCCTATCTGACACTTTGTCAGTTAAATATTATTTACTCGTTTTTTTGGCTTTCACTCTCCAATAAATATGCACACACACCACACACACACACACACTTATACACTTACGATATACACTGCTCGCACTTTACTCATTTTACTCAGTTCACCCTAAAACCTAAAACATGCATTCAGCTTTAAATTTTATCAAATAAATAATAAAAATATTCAACCATGTGATTCGTACATACATTTCTGTTCATTTCTTCTCAACAGTCATTTTATTTTTAGTCCTCCCTTTCAGTTTTTTTGTCTCTGGTCCCTTAAGAGAGTATAGAGAAAGTAGTAGTAGTACAGCCAGGCTAGAGAGATACAGAGAGAGAGAAATGATAAAAAAAGTTTGTGGGGGGATCAAATTTATGGTATGGGATGGAGTCACATGGTCCTTCATCTCCTTCTCTTTCTCCTTCTCCTTCTCCTTGCATAGAGATTCAATGAAAAGTCGTGGATGCAGAATAAGTGTTCAATTATGATTGGAATCAGAGTCGAGTCGAGTAGGAGAGCCTCAAAAGGACTCGCGAGATAGATCTTTGTCATACATTATTTTTTTTCAAGCATAGAATTTTGAGGTAATTGCGTTGAAAATTAATAGCTAGGCTTATATATTTCTATATAATATTTTGTTGGTTTGGTCAGGGCTGAAAGAGAGAGAGAGAGAGAGAGAGAGAGAGAAAGAGAGATGCGAAGAAGGGGGAGAGAAAGTTGAGTCTCCTGTGAAATTCCCTCGATCCCCAATGGATTCACACTTTTGTGAAAATCTCTTTATTCCATCTTTGTTGCTCGGAACAAAATAGAGAGGACAGTGGGAGAAGCCAGAAAGAGACAAACAGACAGGCAGACAGACAGACAGACAAATACAGTTAGAGAGAGAGTAGTAGAATTACATGGTGTTTGAGTATAGACAAATAGACGTGTCGTACATATGGAAGTTATGGGTAAATGGAGAGACGGATTATGTGTGCATTGATGCGAGGAGATGAATTAAAGACTGAAAAGAGGAGGAAATATTCCAAGGAAGGAAAGAGAAGAGAGGAGGGAGGAGGAGAAGAGGAGAACGAGCGAACGGAGGATTAAGGAAAATAATGGCATAGACATTGGAGTGTAAGGGGAGAAGGCGGACGCAACTAATCTAATGAGTTTCATTATGTACATATAATGCAAGTTAATCATTAATTTACAGAGAGACCCTTTGCGTTAAGAAATCGTATTATGGTGTCTACAGATATATTTGAATTCTTGCCACGTAGTCTCAACTCAACTCAACTCAACTCAACTCAACTCAACTCTCATCCCTCACAGTTTCATTTCTTTCCAACGGAAAAACTCCCCGTCCTTTCCACCACCACACCACATCTCTCTCTCTCTCTCTCTTCTCCTTCACTCTCCTCATATATATTCTATATTCTATTTAATAATATCAGATATCAGCTTTCCCTTCACAACTTACTTTTAAATTTGCAACAGACATAGACAGAGACAGACAGACAAGAGAAAGTGCGAGAACGAGGAAGATTCTTTCCTGTTTTCCCTCAATCTCCACCAGCACCAGCTCACTCGTATGTAAATGTCTAATCTGTCTCTTCATCTCTTCCAAAGCCGCAAAGAATCTTCAAGTACACTAAAATCTCCTTGACTTGCCATTCAAATCCATGATGAATGATGAATAGAATCTATAATATCATTCCAACAGATTCCTTTTGAGCCTTTCTCTCTCTCTCTCGCTCTCTCGCTCTCTCTCTCTCTCTCTTTCTGTCTCATTTCAATCAAGTGCAACTACAGCGAGTCAACGTTATGGAAGCATCCAATTATTAATTTTTTTCCTCCCTCTTTTCTATAAATCTGAGGATTCCTCTCCCAGACTTTATCAATTTATCAATTTCACTATATGTATCAGAAAATTCTCCTCTTGGCCCCGATTTTAATAATTCTATCTGTATATTCCGAACCATTTCCTGTTTAGATAAATTTTTTAGTAAATTGCAATACAAAGTACGTCTCTAAAAAAACTTGGGCGTTTGCTTTTGTAGTACCTAGTCATAAATTGCACACGCAAAAAAATCCTTTTCTCCAAAAAGTTGTATGCATTCGTATCGTACGCATTTTATTTTCTATACGCAGGCTTTGAGAATTGAAAAGATTTACAGTTGTAAGATATGGGGATTAAGGAATGAATAAATATTTAATTAAAGGCATCAATCAATACACAGGAACAGGAACAGATGTATTTTAGTTCCAGCTCCACTTAAAACATATCAAATAATACGGCTGCAAATATGAATCCCTAATAATTTTGATGATGGGTCTGTTGACTGTTCCTCTGTTCTGTACATGGAAATGTTGTACCTACCACAAAGATCATTCAAGATCAAAGAAAGTTCTTGTAGGTTCAAATGTCAAGGAAAGTTATATATGTGTATGCGAGGGGAAAGGGAAAGGGAAAACGAAAGACGAATGGCTATTCATTCTTCGTCTTTCGTCTCCGTCTTCAAAGGTCAATGGGAAATGGGTAAAACCAAATACTTACATTCAAAAAGAAAAAAACTTGTGTACTTTAAAGAAAAAACTCGTTCTCGTTCGGAACTTTACGTGGGCATCCCTTTTTTCCCCCACTCATTTTATACGACTGTTTTTAATGCACTGGAAAGGTTTCAAGTTTTAGATTGCACATTTTCTGTTGTTCCAGACTCTTATGAAGAACAAGAAGAAAAAATGTTTATCTTACGTTCTCAATTTCAACTTCCAAAATTCGAAATTTTTGGAAACTGTGAATCTTCATCTTCACATATTTGTTTATCCATATCATAAAAAAACATAATCGTTTACGTGTGTAAAATATCGATACATATTTTGTACCGTGTGAAGAAATCTCTGTGTAGAATTCTAAATCCAACTCTGGTTTTGGTTGCAACTTGCAAATGTCTTTTGTTTCGCTCTCTCTCTCTCTCTTTCACACACACAAAAGTCAATATGGAATACACGTAAAGCGGTGAAGGCATATTACAAATTTGTGGTTTTTGTGGTTCGAGAGTCGTCATAGGATGAGTTGCGGACAAAATATGTCCACCACCATGTGTATATTGTGTGTATGAAACATTATTGAAATTTATCATAAAATCTGTACACCTGTACCATTTTGTTGACTCAGTCGACTGTCGACACTCTCTGCACAACAATTTGATACATGAGACGTCCATTAATGTTCTACAACATTACAGTGCAATTTAATATTTACATGTAATCGTTTCCCACTGTGTACAATCTCTCTCTTGCTTTCGACTGAGGCGCCTGTCATGAGCAGTCGTCAACACTTTAAATTCTATGCAAACGAATAATTTTCACGTGGTGTCCTCCTCTCTGTATTCTGTATTAACTGATTTTGACTGTATATAGTCAATTGTAAACAAGATCCTCCATTCATTTGACATGTGTTGAATATTAAATAAGTATATTGTAGTCAGCTTTCCTTACTGATTGAATGGTGAATGGACTGAATGCACCAACCATTCCATTCCATTCCGTCTTTTCGTTAATAGGATTGAGGTGAGAGCAGGGAGCTTCTTCATTATCTTTTGACATGAAACATGGAATACGAAAGTACGTACACACAAATATACCTATCTGTAGGTTTCAAAATGAACAAATTTGTCATCACAAAAAAACGGTCGGATGAGTCCACATTTACATTCACAAATTATCAAATTATCAACACAGAAGAATTCCGATATTAAAAATAATGGGGGAGGAAAATCCAATAAACTTTAAATGAAAATGAATAGAATTTCAAATGCTCAACTCGAGCGTTCGTACAGATGACAGAACTTCCATGAAAATCATCCTGATGGGGAATTTTTTTTTTTTAAGGAGCATCAAATAAAACACTTGAAAATGACAATGTGTGAATGTGAATTTGAATTTGAATGTGAATGTGAAATGACGATGGGAAAAGAGGGGAAAAAATACAACCAAAAGGATTTTTCATGATTTAACAAGTAAAATTCTATTCTATATACAGAATAGAATGAAAAAAATTTCATTTGTCGCTTCAGTACAGAAAAATCACCAAAATTACGGTTACGCTCAAAACAGCCACTGGCGCACCCTCAAAAAAAAAAAAAAAAATTCTTTTATGTGTAAATTTGCTTGTACCCCCATCAATTCTTTCTTTTGACAACGAGGGGCTCACTCCTCTATTTTCGTGTGTAAAACAAATGCTCGGGATATGAGATACGAATAATATGTAACGTTTTTTCAATGGGGAAATAAATGAAATACAAAGAAAGTGAGAGGAGGGGAATGGAATAAAAGGGAGGGAGAGAGAGAGAGAAGGAAAAAGTGGTAGAATAGGAAAGGATATTATGCACAAGCGAACAAGAAGAAGAAAAAAAAGGAAGAGAAAGGCAGAAAGAAAGAAAAGGGGAAGAAAAGACGGAGAGAGACAGTTTTATACATGGATTATTTGAGGTTCGTTATCGAAGATAAAAACTTTTCTCTCTCAGACAATTTGATTAGCTTAATCTAAAGGAAGGTATTGGTTCGTTACTTCGGCTTGTCATCACAGTGAGAAGTTGAAGGGAAAACGAAAACGAGAAAGGAAACAGGGAGATAATAAAATATAAAAGTTGATGGTCAGCCTTTGTTTTTACTACTTTTTACCAGATAGAACTCGACTGTCTTTGTCTTCGTCTTCTGTCTTCTGTCTACTTTATACAATATGTACTGTCAATTGCAAACTGTGAACTTACCTTCATATATGAAGTGAAGAATGAAGACAAATACAAAAAAAAAAATGCTACTGCTATATTTGAGTAGTAAAGAATAAAAGAAAAGTTGACATATCGTGTGATTTTTGTGATTTTAATGTAATTTAACATTTTTTGTGTGTGTAGGATCGGGAGTTGGGTATGCTGGGCCCAGCTACCATGTGGGGTCAGGTGAGGGTCTGGATATTTTAAATTATCGAGATCGAGATCGACATCGGAAGAGTGGTTCGGATGGAGATGGAGAAGATGAATCCCCACCCACGCAACGTCACGCACTCCCCATGATTCCTCAAAACGTTCAGAATATCCCTCCCCACCTCAATTGTCAGTCGTTGAGAAGGAGTCGCTCTCGACCTTCTCCTGGCTCCCACTACCAAACCCCAGGTAAATCAAATCAAATCAATTCAAATCAAATCAAATCAATCATCCCACACAAAAACAAAAACGAACATTAATTACTCACATTTCTCGTACAGATATATTGTAGTTTTTCATTTTTTCATTCATCTTTGCTCCAATCAAAAACAAAAATGCAATGGCCAATCCAATGGCAAAAACTAATTGATATCTGAAATGTGATATAGATTCCGTTGTCTACCAACAACCTTACATCCGGGACCCCCGAGTGTCAGGAATTTCTGGTAAATTCATCGGTAAATGTTGTACATTTACATACACACATACGATACATTGGTTCAACCGATTCGGTATACAAGATCTCTCTGTAATTTGACATTTGGGCTTTGTCTGTTTGTGTTTGTGTTTGGGTGCAGGTCTTAGTGATAGTCCCACTTCGGACAATGCCTCGGATGCCACTTTAACTGACTCAGAGCTTCCCATCTCAAATCAAAATGCCTTGCCTCTTCAAAACGGTCAGTGGATACTCATGATGATGAAAATTTGGGGGGAGAAATGGGATATGGGGACGGTTTTTTATTGATATATTGATACATGGACATGGATATTTTGTGTGTGATGTGATCAGGTGGATTATTAATGGGTGGAAACCTGGACTACTCGACGGCGTCTGGGAAATTGAATAGTCTGAAAAGAAATATCAATTCCAATGGGAAGAGCACGACGGGAATCGGGCTGGTCAATCATAGTAACCATGATAACCTAATCGATCATTTTGTGATGCAAACGGCCGGCGGGAAAATATATATTCCGCAGGGTAAGAACACGTCAACTACTTATATCGTACCTATATTTATTTACCATTTCTCTTCAAATCCCAGCCATCGCGCCTGCCTTGTTATTTTCTTGAGTCATTTCATCAAGTTTTTTCACCAGTCAAAATATCAAAATATCAAAATCCAAATCCAAAATAATAGCGTGAAAAGTTTTGGGATGTCAAAATTTTCATTATTTTCCATATTGAAATGAAAGAAGTTCCATTATGGGACGGAGCCGGAAATGAAATGATTTTAGAATAATATAGGAACAGACTTTGACAAATCATGTGACTCAGCTGGAGCTCACTAAACTAAAACGTTTAGTAATTTGAATGACGGTGGAAGAGATTCTTTGATTTGAGTAATTGTACTTTTGTTTTCAATTTCCCTTTTCCTCCCTTTCTCATAAAATAAAATCAAGGGAAAACAATGCCAATAAAAAATATTATCCGTATACATTTGAATTTCAACTCTGTTCCGTTTGTTTTCAGTTGAACAAGTCAAGAATATTATTATTATTATTATTATTATTATTATTATTATTTTACTGTTCACAACCATTTAAACAAGAAAGTTTTTGTGAAATTGAAATGGCCGAAAAGTATATATATATGCCATATTAAGTACACAAAGTTGAGCACACTTTTATGATTATATTACGAGACGTCCTGGGCTTTTTTTTCTTCTTCTTCTTCTTTGGTTTTTACTCGTTTTTTATGTATATTATTTTATTACGTTTGAGTTTTGAGTTTTGAGGATGTTGAGAAGTTGTAAGTTGTAATGGATGGAAAGAGTAAAAGTTCAATGGTTAAGAGAGAAATCTGGTTTGTTTTATGACTTTCAGATACTCCAAAAAACTCAACGTCCGACTACAAAACCAGTCCGAGCAACAGTCCTACCAAAAAGATATCTGGCAGGTTGGTAAATTTTGTAAATTGATCTGGACATTTTAAAGACTAATTTATTCCATCTCGTTGACTCTCGTCCACACAAATTATCTACATGCAATCTCTCTGGTGTTCATGTCCCAATGTCCAATGTCCACCCATATGAGAGTATTGAGAATGTTGAACAAATTTTATTCGAATGCAAACAAATCCCATGGAAAAAATGGAAATCCACACACACCACCACCACAAAGGAAAGATGAGCATTGAGCACCCATTTCATTCGTATATATAAGAAGTATGAACCCACATCAATGAAATGAGTGAACTCAACTTCAAAGATTTAATATCTAACGTTTAAATACGGAGAACAATCGATTCCATTGTACTAATACTACTGAAAATATACTGAAAAATCCCATGCAGTAGTCTCTTGAGAATTGACCCAGATATTTCTCCAAACGCATTCTCATACATATTTTTATTGTATTTCTATATGTACCTACATAGATTCATTGATACAAAAATGTGAAGAATTTTATTTCATTTCATTTTTCCATTTTCCATTGACGAGAGTCTTTTAAGCTGAGATTTATGAAGGATTTTGTTCATTTTTTTATTATCATGTTCTCGGATCTCTGATCAAATCCCATTTGTATTTTTGTGTGTCCTTTCTTTCTTTCAGCTTACTGTATAAAGATGCGGTGAACATGGGGACGTTACGTGATGGCCGTTCCAAGTCTGATGATAATGATTTCATGTACAAAGTCAAGAGATTCTGCTGCACCTGCAATAAATCGTTGGCCATCGTTCTTATTTCCCTTCTCTGTGTCTCCTTCATAGTCAATATTCTGTTCGGTAAGTCCATACATTCTTTTCCTCTCTTTTTTTTATTCATTCCAATGAAATGAAAAATCCCTCATTCCTCATACCCGCTTTCAAACACAAAGACACACACACACACACACTAGTTTTCTACATATTATTTCTTTATCCTGCCGCAGGCTCATCGTAACCCATATTATGCATTCACGACGCAATGTCAAAAGTCAACGTAATTTTACTATCTCAAACCGTACAGACAAATGCTCACACACACACACACACAAATCCCATACAGAACGTGAATGATTTTTATGCATCATGAGCTGGGAGATACTTTCTTTTTTTATTTCGTTTGTGCAACCAACTTGAAATGAGACACATTTCAAAAGGATCCAAATATCTCCGCTTCTGGGAAAGAGAGAGAGCGGGAGAGAGAGAACGAGAGAGAACGAGAGAAGGAAGAGAAAATAAAAGAGAAATATAAAGGGGAGAGTTCAGCTGTAACACAAAGAGAGAAAAAAATTTGGAGAAAATAGTAAAGACCCCCAAAAAAATAATCTCCCTTTAAATGTGAACAGTCAACACGCGAATCCGCTTGATTCACCTCAAAAAGTAGGAACAGAAAAAACTGGGCTTGAACAAAACGCATTAATTTCCGTGTATACTTAAATTCCTTTTATTTCCCAAATCGTCTTATCTTCTTTTGTCAGCATAAGAAAATTCGGGGATCTCGGGGAAATATCCTCGTCTTTTGTTCCTCCGTCTCTCTCTCTCGCTCTGTCTTTTGACATGATCGTGATCATCCAACGTCGTTGCCATTCGCATTCTTTGAACGACAATACAATGCAAACTCTTTTTCGAGTTTCCCTATCTACTGCACACTCACTCACTCACCCTAAAAAAACATGTGTACCTTCTCCACGCGTTCTCTCTCGTCTCCTCTCTATCGTACCTCTATATACAGGAACAGAAATATTTTATTCTCTCGAGATTCTCCTTCCGAGTTCTAAGGAAAACATAGTTTTATTTATTTTTACACACAACGTCAATAGATTCACGAGGAATCTCTGACGGCAAAAAAAACAGAACCGTTTCCTATGCTATACACAAAATACTATATTCAATTGAATAAATTGCATTCCCAAAATAAACCATTTTCATTTAAGATATATTCAGAAAAACCGGCAAAGTATCTGTACACATGTCAAATGGGGAATTGTAAATTGTAAATTGTACAAACACCACAAACCAGTGGAAAATTTGAGTTAAAAGCTAAAAAACAAAACCGAGGCTTTAGACAATAAAGTAAATGACCAGCGCACTCGCCTCCATCCAAAGTCTAGAAAAACAAAAACAAAAACAAAAACAACTAAAAATACAATTTCGGCAAAGTAAAAAACTTGAACGTCGTTACCTTAAGGAAAACCAGCTTGAGGAATGGCAGTTGGTAAATTATTCAATCCGCTGAACAACTTTAATTACAGGAGACGACCGCCGTCTTTCTATTCTTTTCTCTATATATCTTACGTGTACAAACAAATTAGCCAGTAAAAACGCTATAGAGAATTGACGTAGGCAACTGCTCATACTTGAGTCAGCTCTCTCCAACTCCATTCCACATACGCAAACTAATGAATAACTTAAGTTTGCGAATGTCTTACATGAATTGAACACACACGACCCACGATGAAAGTATTTACGGACAAGCTCTGCTATGTAGGGAAAATCAATTAATAGATTTTTGTTTTTTCATTCCCATTTCGTTCGTTCTCGGTCCAAAACGACGTCAAGAGCTAAAAATACCGGGGGAAGAGAGAAAAGTCATTTTTATCTGCACAAACAAATAATTGACGAATGACGAAGGACTTTCTCCTTGTCTTCTTGACCATGGTTTATTTGTATTTGCTTTACCTTCACCTGAAATCAATCCTTCACATTGACATTCCTGCGGACGTCACAGTCAAATTCCCTTTCATTCTTTACACCAGTTCAAGAGTTCAAGTTTCAAGTTCAAATGAAATGAAACAAGACCAAAATAAACTTGATGACATTTAGCTCGTATTTTGCTATTTTGAGAGTGCTTGAGAGTAAAATGAATGTGTTTTTTCATGTATGGTTTTGGGCGTTGTGTAATGTGTGGACTTGTTGGTTGTATGTATAGGAATCGGTGCATTACCCTGGATGAATGACAGTGCCAAATGTTGTGTGGACGGCGGAGTGACGAGAGTGGATGACGGCAATAGAGACTCAAGACAATCATCAACAATTGGTGGCAATTCCAGTCACTCTGGGCGACCCGACAAATCAACATCTTCCTCTGGAGGTTTGTGACACAACAATTACATTTTAATCATTCTCTTACGCATGCATTTTCAATCATTCATCTGATTCATCTGATGATTCCAGCGGACCTTTTAAAATTATTTAGGCTCCGAAAAAAAGTACTTTATTCGGTGGTTGTAAATCCTGATTTATTGATTTAATTCTTTTCGATTTCTCACATTTATTTTTTTGCTTACACCAGTAGAAAATCTATAGATAGAGAGAATTTTGCATGGCATTTTTTTTATATTATAGAAAAAATGGAATGAACTAATGTAAAAATTGTAAAGTATCTTATAGTAAAACGACGGCTGCATGATGTTTGCATGTGTACAATTTTCTGTATTGGGTGGTTTGGTGGTGGTTGCTCTCTTCCTATATTTAGTTGGTTCTTCTTCCTCTTCCTTTTCTTCTGGTGGAGGAATAAAGCGATGGAAGAGGAATACGCGAGTTTTACATGATGATTCTGTAGAGTTGGGTGGGAGGAAACAACGTTTGAGACGTCGTAGTTTGGTGACTGTGGAAAAGGATATTGAGAAAAGTATAGAGGAGGAAGAGGACGACGATTTGAATTTGAATTTGAATTTGCATGCAACTCAGACGACGACGACGACTCGGCAGACTCAGGATGGCGTAAATGAAATGGTAACTACGTCAACTGAGACGATTCAGGAAGGAATGGAGGAAGTGGAGGAATATCCCCACAACGACGGCAACGACGCCAATGACAACGACAACGACAGCGACCAGGGCCGTGGTGATGAACTGAACCAGACCACACTCAGTCCTGAGGAAAATGTGAAGGATTTTCTAGAGATAACCCAGTCGGCTCTCCCATACAAAGGAAACGAGCCAGCGAATGAAAATGAAAATGAAAATGACATGGAAATAGAAATAGAAATAGAAAATGAAAGGGAAGGCAAAAGGGAAAATGGAGAAGATGAAACCAAATCATCGACTGTGCGGATTCTGAATGAGAAGAAGAAGAAGAAGCCGGAGGAGAAGAAGGAGGAAGAGGAAATGGCTGATGACTCAACTCGTAGAAATATTTTCGATCATCTAATTGAAGTGGTAAGCCAAAAGCGAGAACCTGAGGAAAATACAGTCACAGGCACCGACAGAACGACAACGACAGCTACAGCTGGGATGAGACCGGTAATGAATGTAGAGGAAACCACATGGAAAACGGAGTTTCTCCTGCAAGAGCAAGAGCAAAAGCAGGAGGAGCAACCCAAAAGTTTCCAAGATGTACGATTAGTGGATGAGGAAGAGAAGGAAGAGAACCCCAACGACGACCACAATGAGAAGAAACAGACTGTTGAAGGAAAGTCGATAGCGACTGAGCGAATCGAGACTATTTCGGATCCTATTGAATTCAACTCATCTCTTGACCCAAACTCCACAGTTGTCGTCCTCGCATCCACATCCACTTCCACATCCAAATCCAAATCCACATCCACATCCATGCCGACATCATCCACATTCACATCCACATCATCAAAATCGGTAGTGATCCAGGACGACCCGTTGTTGTTGGATCTTGACGAACTGACTCAAGCAGATGACTCGCTGGCAGTCCAAAAGAATCCAGCTCTGCAAAATCAATTCATGTACACATACAATCAGAAGGAGAATGAGAATGAAGATCCTAAACCTCCAGCCGCACCTTCTCTCTTTCTTCAAAAACCTCGAGCTGTCAGTAACAAAAACTCTGAGAAATATGTCAAAGTAGAAGGGAATTATCAGAGTAGAAATAGAAATAGAAACAGGGACCGGGAGTTGGAGTTGGAATTGGAGTTGGAGTTAGGAAACAAGATGAAAGAGGAGATTGGCCGTAATAAGCATCCTCATCACTCTCATCATCAAGAAGATGCGGATGAAGAAGAAGAGAACGATGAAAGGATTATGGAAAGCAGGAGGGACAATATAAAGTCATTTCAGGGACAACAAGAACAAGAACAGGGACAACAGGAACTGTTACCACGACAAAGAGAGAGAGAAAGAGAGAGAGACGAGGAGAGAGAGGAAGGGAAAGGGAAAGGGAAGGAGGATGTTCAAAGAGAAAACCCTCGTGGCTCCAATGTCCTTTCTCTCCCTGTCAATAATTACGCGGTGAGTGATTTCAATGTAAAATCCCCTGCTGACTCCTCAGACACGGCCAACATGAACAAGGACAAGCAGAATGAAAGAACTCTGGATGATTGTGATGAGGATGACTGCAGCAAGCCTCATCAGCAGCCGAGTAACTCTGATACCATTGAAATGAGAAGAACGGAAGATGTTCCCGTTGTCCTTCAAATTGTTTCTATTCAACCAGTCTCATTCCCCTCCCAACCACAACCACAACAACATGACAACAAAATTGATCCTACAAGCAAAATTCCAGCTAGTTCAGCACTGGATTATCTCCAACTATCCAAGTCCAATCGAGAGTACGAGGAAAATAATCTCATTCAACCATCCCAACATAACAACAACAACAATTTCCAACCACCAAAGTCAACTCATTTGAATGATGAAACTCTCCTTTTGTTCACACGCGATGATAATCAAATCCATCAAGGTTTAGGGATTTTTCATCATCCCAATTCAAATCCAAATCCAAAGGCTCATTTTTATTACTCATCCCAACAAACAAGGAAACAAATGGATGAGGATCATCCCGACAAACTTTATAGTAGAAACAACTCGAGTAAAAATGAGAATGGGAATTTGACATCCTCCGCTTCTTCTTCTTCTTCGTCGTCGTCTTCTTCCATTCAACTCGCAACAAATCAATTCTCATTCCTCAAAACAACGACCGCCTCACCCGAAACGGAATCCAATTTTGGAGGAGTTTGTCAATGTTTCTGTCCATGTTTAACCACTGTCTTGGACTCGGCTGAAGATTCTGATTATAATGAAGTCGAACCGGAAGGAATTGTTGGGTCCACTCAATCAACATCAACAGTGTCCACCACCACCAGCAGCAGCATCAAGATTACAACGAATTACGATGAGACGCTCAATGCAAATGCGAATGCGAATATGGAGGATGAGGAATTGATTGTAGTGAGTAGTGAGAGGACGACGAAAGAGGAGCTCAGTTTGAATCATATCAAGGATGAGGGGATTGAATTTACTGCTGATTCTGATTCTGGTTCTGGTTCTGGACAAGATGAAGATGGAGCGGATGAGAATAAGAGTTTTAGAGATACAACGACGACAATTCCAGTCACTGATTTTCATTCTAATGTCTACACGGACCACGAAGACGACGAAAGAGAGGATACGAAAGAAAATCAATACTTTTCCTCATCTCCTCCTAGTTTTTCCACTCCTGGTTCTCTGACTCGTGAAACAATTACAATGCACTACCAGCAAGAGAAGAAGAACGACAGTCAAGACAATAATCGTGTTTTCCAAGAAGGAATCCTTCGCCCGGGGTACGAAACGACGAGGACGACGACGAGGACGACTGAGTCAACGAAGAGCGGGAACTCAATTGAAAGCTACCCATCGTCTACTAATGCCAATGCCAATGCGAATACCAATACCGTTGATGATGAGCTCAGTATGAGATCCAGATCCAGCTCCAGCTCCAGCTCGAGTTCTCCTCCGGTCGACTCTTCCCTGAACAATCTTTCCAGTGAGGAGGAGGAGGAAATAGAAATAGGACTAAAAGACAGAGATGCGTATGATGATCGTGATGATGATGATCACGATGATGACAATGAAACTCCGAGGTCCATTGTGCGGGTGAGGACAATGCCCGAAACGAGGTCGACGACGTCAACTCCTCCTGTAGTATCTGTACAGCAGAGAACAGAGGGAAACTCATTAGTTGGCAACACTAATGGAATTCCAATCGAAGGAAGAGAAACAGACGGAGTGTATGAAAGCTTTGAGTGGATTCGGTGTAGTTGTGAGCGGGAAGTGGGTAAAAATTATTATGAGAATGAGAGCCCCGTAGAAGACGTAGACAAAGAAGCAGGTGAGCCATCATTATCGTTATCGTCTCACTATAAATACTCGATAACTCCTTCTGCTGCTGCTGCTCCTGCTGCTTCTGTGGCTCCAGTTCTCTCCAGTTCTCCAATTCTCCAGAGAACAATATCAAAAATAATTACTTTAATTTTCCATGTGTCGTCTTCATTTCTTCATTCAGTCTTCCTTCGTTCGTCCAATGTCGTGCTCGCAAAACTATTCCAGAACATTATTTTGTGTCATGTTGGACAATGGAATTAGCTCCTACCAAAATTGTACATATCAAAAGTCTCCATTCCCAACGCCAACGCGTCTACGTCATTTTCCTTTCCCAATGTAATAACGTAACAATGTAATCGTACATTTGTAATTTGTGGGCATTTTTATGTTTGTACGTACATATATCGTATTTTTGAGCTTTGCATGTCCTTCGTGCTCCTCTCCTGCTTTTTCTGTACATTCTTTCGGCCTTTTTGCATGCATTTTATCTGTAACAGCAAATATTTTTCACGTTACATATTTACGTATTTTTATGAGAAACAAAATGACTTGTTTTTCTTTCTTTGTGTGTCGAAAAGTGACTTTTGCTTTTGACGATATGAGGGAAAAAAAGAAAGTTTTGTGATGACATTGAATGTTAATGTTAATATCAATTTGTAGGGATCCGAACGTTTCCGCCAGTTAATTTCCCTCCAGATGGGAATTCGTTCGCTCAGATAACGTTGGGGAGTCGACTATCGAATATAATTGGGTCCTACAGTTACTGGAACATGCAGTTTTATCAGTCGGAAGGAGCCTACGTCACCTACGAGATGAGTGTGCCCAGAGGTGCGAGCGTGGGCTTCTACGCACGACGAAATGCTCTCCCCACACATACGCACTATGACTTCATGGAAATCCTCCGGGGATTCAAAGCCCGATCCAAACGAAGCTCACCGGTAATCTCAATCTCACTTTTTTTCCCTTATAAATATTCGACTATTTTTTCTTTTGCTTGTGTTTCCAAGCTGAAGCTGAAACTGAAATTTTTGTTTATGTTATGGAATATATGAGAAATAAATAATGTGATTGTGGATGATTTTGTACTTATATAGCCATCGGTGACGAAGGAAGTGAGTAAATTTATCGAGCAGGGTCATTGGTTCCTCTCTCTCTACAATGATGATAGTGATCCACAGGAAGTGATTTTCGCGTCAAGTATTTCCGAGGAGATGACGGAGGGATGTCCAAATGGTTGTAGTGGGAATGGTCAATGTCAAATGGGACGTTGTCAATGCAATGCGGGATTCGGTTCGGATGACTGTAGTCAAAGTATTTGTCCCGTTTTGTGTAGTGGACGCGGAGAGTATTTGAATGGGGTTTGCCGTTGTAATCCGGGCTACAAAGGCGTCGAATGTAATCTGAGACATGATGAGTGTGAAGTCTCCGACTGTAATGGCCATGGGAAATGTACCAACGGGAAATGCATCTGTCAACCCAGATGGACGGGCGTCGATTGTTCTCAAGGTAAAACAAAACACATTCCCATATGTATTTCCATCTTTCATTTCATCATCATTGACGGATTCTCCATATATTCTCCATGCAAATTCAAATGTATACGAGTATAGTGTCAAACATTTTGAATAATTCTACAAATATAAATACAAATACAAATGTACAAATCCTGGAATATTATTGTTTGATTTAGCGGATTGTGTGCATCCCACTTGCACTGGTCACGGGTTCTGTATGGCTGGGAGTTGCATCTGTAAAAAGGGTTGGAGGGGTGCGGACTGTAGTCAACCGGACAATGAAGCCCTTCAATGCTTACCAGATTGTTCATCCCATGGAGTTTTTAGTCTGGAGACACAGACTTGCAGCTGTGAACCACGATGGACCGGTGAAGATTGCTCTCAAGGTATACAACCCACATTTTTGTCCATATAGAAAGAATGTGAAACCACTTTTTTGTCATATTTATACGTACTTTGGCATCATGTGTAAAAATGGTGGAGAAAGAGACATTGTTCTATTGCTATGAAAAAAGGAGGATGGGACATGCATGGGAAAAGTACACTAATTATTTCCGTAAACATATAAAATGATATAAAACAAATGTGGATGGACGTTTACTTGACAGAACTGTGTGATACGAATTGTGGTGCTCATGGGATTTGTATTGGAGGTGGATGTCAATGTTCTGAAGGCTGGACAGGTCAACTCTGTAATCAACGTGTGTGCGATAAAAGGTCCGTATATCATATATTATCATTTGAATTTGAATAATTACAATATTTCAATATTCTGTGGAGAAAATCAAAGAGAAATACATATCGTCGTGGTCGTTCATCAATTAATTGGAGATGACTGATGTTTTCATTTAGATGTGGAGATCATGGGCAATGTAAGAATGGGACGTGTCTCTGTGTGACGGGTTGGAATGGGAAACATTGTACATTGGAAGGTTGTCCAAATAGTTGTTCAGGTCACGGTCAATGCAAGGCCAATTATGAAGGATTGTGGGAATGTAAATGTCATACGGGATGGTTGGGCGGAGAATGCTCCGTCATGATGGAACAAAACTGTAACGATGGCAAAGACAACGACAAAGGTAAGTCCACGAGCATGCATCATCCATTTACATTTATTTTTAGGTATTTTCATTTTCATTTTCATTTCCCTGACGATGACAACAGGATCATCGTCATCGTCATCCTCATTGTCCCTCAGGAATTCATTTCGTACATACTAAACGAATTGAGCATTTTGCAGTGTGAAAAATTATAGGCATACAATTAAAAAACAGGATACAAAAAATAAAAACACCATCATGTGAAAAAAAGAGAAGTACAGATAAAATGTATCCATGCTGTGTGACTTATCCATGGAGAATTTGAATTTAGACTTGGGAATGTTCTTCTTTTCTTAAAAGAAGTGTTAATTAACGCCTGGACAGCAATTGTAGGGACAAAAAAAAGTGGGATTTGTTGTTGTCTTACAAAATTTTTCACTCTCTCTGTGTGTGTTTTGTGTGGAGCAGATGGGCTAACAGATTGTGAGGATCCAGAGTGTTGTGCAGTGGCACAGTGTGAGAAGAGTCAACTGTGTGTCTCTGCCCGGAAACCAATTGATATTCTTCTGAGGAAGCAACCACCTGCAATCACAGGTACGCGGACTTTTAATCACATTATTATTATTATTATGTATTACATATTACTGCTCCATCGTCGTCGTCTCCACTCTTAAATGCAATATACAATATTACAATATGCAAGGTACGAAAGTTGTTTTGTACATACACATTCACATTCAACATGTGAACATTTCTATTCTCGTTCTCTGTACATTTCAGCGTCTTTCTTTGAAAAAATGAAGTTTCTAATTGAAGAAGGAAGCCTCCAGAGCTACGCACGTCAGGATGCATTTAATGGATCGTGAGTTGTTCTAATTCTTTCATTTTTTTCTCATCATCATCATTACTTTCACATTCTTTTTTCCTTCTTCTTCTTCTTCTTGTTCTTGGGTTCGTTTTTGAAAGGAGTGCCGTTTCATTTCACCTTCTCTCTTTCTTCTATTGTCCGAAATC
Organism: Gisinianus flammeolus; assembly: GCA_034699125.1. Taxonomy (NCBI): domain Eukaryota; kingdom Metazoa; phylum Arthropoda; class Collembola; order Symphypleona; family Katiannidae; genus Gisinianus; species Gisinianus flammeolus. The sequence goes on along the minus strand of JAIUND010000172.1, from coordinate 14,237 downwards.
CCTTTTGGTTTTGGTTTTGGTTTTATATATAGATAATATCCATGAGTTCATGCTCACTCTAAACCCAAACCCTCAACTCTGAGCACTGAGCAGTCATTTCATATCGCAAGCAATCGCATAATAATAATAATAATATAATATTGTTTACAGTCCCCCTTCAGTTCCATACATACCAATTACCCCTGTTTCTGTTCTCTCTCTCTTTCTCTCTGTCCATATCATTATTATTATTATTATTATAACATCTCGTTCTGTTCTGTCATGTACGAGTGCGTTCTGCCGATCTGCGTGCCCACTCGTACTCATTTATGTACATATAATATTCATTCACTTGTCAACCTCTTTCTTTCTCTCTCTCTCTCTCTCTCTTTGCTTTATATATATCTTTATACAGTGAATATACATGGAATGGAAAAAAAAACACGAGTTTACCTCAAAAAAAAAACTCCATGTTCACATATACGTATATATATTTATCTATAAAGTGTTCTTTAATTATATTAATATGCGTTCCGTGAGTTCATAACATGTTTAATTGTATAAGCTATAGCAATTGTGCCCCTGTCTTCACCTTAACTTAACGTCGATTTTACATATAAATATGTATATATATATATATCGTATCTATTCGTTTTTATTCATTTCTTTATATAATTTTGTGTAGGGAAAAATCTTTTTATCGTATAGTAATTTCCAGTTTCCAGACAATTTTTATGCGGTTTTTGTTTAGTTTCAGTATACAAAAACTTGTCAAGTTTTTTTCCATTGGAATATACTTATACTTTTGAGCGTTTGAACGTTTTGAACATTTCAAAAAAATAAGGAAGGGAAAGGGAAAAGAAAAAGAAAAAAAAGGCTCTCTCTGTCTCACTCTCTGTCTAATAAAAGCATACAAAATTGAAGAAAGTTGGATAAGGCTTTTTTTTTACTTTTGACTTCTTTTGACTTTTGACTGGGAATTTTATGCAAATTAGTTATACATGAGTTTTTAAAAGTCGGAAAAGAAAATGTGTGTGTAATTCCCATTGGAATTTCTCTATATGTATCAAAATTTGACTTTGTACTGGAGCTTTGGAGCTCCAGTTTGGCATGGATTATCTAGAGAACAGAAATAGAAATTACCGATGTACGGACAAACAAGAAAAGGACAAGTTTTTTATATCTGTAGATGAAAAAAAAATTGTTTCTATAGGGGATAAAAGAGAGGGAGACGATTAGTGGTAGGTTATGTAAGAAATGTAAGAAATACATGATTTATGTCTGACATTTGACAACCTCAAAAAATATTATGATGCTGATTATTATCTGTATTACAGAATTGATGGTTTTTTAAGTTTTTTTTTGTTATGATGAGAATGGCAAAGAGTATTTATTTATTTACTCATTTTAGGAGTAGGTCAATATTGAATTATATTATTAAAAAAAATATATATATTAACGTCACATTTGATTTATTATATGTATATACATACGGATAAATATGACTCTCTCTCCTCCTTACTTTTTTTTGTGCTTTGGAGTCATATTTATTGTATGTATGTATGTGTATACACACAATCAAATCCGTGAACATTCTTGGCTAACTGTGCTTTCTTAATCTGTCTTTTGTGCTGCTTGAATTCAAGTGTGTTTTGGAGTCACTTTAACCAAAGGTAAGCTCTTTTCAACAACTTTTCCACCACGACAACCAACTACAACAGAATGAATGAGAAAGTCAAAAGCAAAAAAAAAAAAAAATTGTTCGCCAGTCCGGAAATAAAATCGGATAAAACTTTTTTGAGGATTTTTAGCTGAACCAATTTCGGAATCCAAATCCAACTAAAGAATTCCAGCCTCCAAGTTAAAGTTTTTCCCTTCCCCCCTTCTTCAATTCCTTCCTTCCTTTCTTCCTTTTCCTTTCTCCTTGTTCTCTCTCTCTCTCTCTCTCTCAATCATTTCCCACACAAAAGAAGAAGGTGGACTTTTAATAATAATATGTCTTATGTCTTATACTGTACATACACACACCCGTTCCCATAATATCGCGGAAGAAAAAAAAATCCTTTTTCAAAAGTGAAGATGAAACATCATCCTCTCTTCTTCTTTTTCGCCTTCTTCCTGTTTTTTCCATCGTATTCCATTTCCAATATGAAAAACCAATATACTAGTACGTATTCCTTTTCTCTGGACGCGTTTCCAATTTTTTCCTCTCTCTCTCTCTCTCTCTCTCTCTCTCACTCTCACCAGCCCTCAAGATCTCCAGCTAACACAATTCCTTTGTGTGTTGTACACATTTTTACCTTGAGGCTTGAATTCGGGAAGTTGTAACATTTTGTTCTGAATCGTGTCTGGCCCCAAAAAGAAGACGACTGTGTCTAAAAAAAAAAAAATCTTCTACTTCTTCGTTTCCTCGATGGACACAATTTATTGATTTTCCTCTCGTCGTTTGTCTATGAGTACTTGTATTTATGTACATGTCCTGTCGTAAAACGCACAGTCTCTCTCTATATTAAATGTATATATTATATATTTATAGAAAATTATCAGAGTACTTCCAATCTGTGTGATCACGTCAGTCTTATCCATATCCGTATTTTTTATATCGTATATATACATCATGTGTTACCGTCCAAATCGTAAAACCGTTACCGTTACCGTCCAAACGTGTCTCAAGTGTAGTTTTTTTCTTTATACGTATATGTATATATATGTACTCAATCTTTAATATCTGCCGATCCATGTTTCCATATTTGTCCATTGTATTGCAATGTACTACTTATCGTACATATAACGTACATCCACCCACACAACACCCAAACAAAAACAAAAACACACACAAATACAATACAGATAGATATAAACACACTTTCGTCTCTATTTTCTCTAATTTTACGATACTTTCACTTTCACTTTCACTTTCTCTACAGTCATCAGTGGTGTCCATGTCCATCAATCTATACAAGTTAGACGGAATCTGTAATCTGTAGCTAAATACATGACAACAAGTAGAAAAAGATACACGAATATCACAATTAATAACTAACTAACACACTTTCTTCCAGTCTTCCAATCTTGTAGTCAATATAATGTAAGATATATCGTATGGGGAAAAGTACGGGTAGGAAATGGGGTAGTATTTTGTTTTGCAGTGAAGGTTGAGCTCAAGATGATGAGATTTAAATGTGAACGTTTGTGATGATTTCAGTCGGAGTGGTGTGGTTCGTGGCCGAGTTGTCACACCGAATGGTAGTGGTCTCATGGGAGTTCGAGTTTCGAGTACTTCTCCTTTGGAACCTCTCGGTGGATTTACTTTGACTCAAGATGATGGTGGGGAACATATAATATAATAATACTTCATATAATATAACACATGACAAACGAATACGAATAGCATTTTTACTACATTTTTTTATTAATTCAGGATGTTCTTAATTCATTGATGCACGATTGAGTCAATATATATTTTATTATACAGGTTGGTTTGATTTGATGGTGAATGGCGGTGGGGCAGTGACGCTTCATTTCGGCCGAAGTCCATTCAATCCCCAAACAAGAACTATTTTTGTACCTTGGAATGAGGTGATGAGGATGATGCGATTTCATTTGAAATGAATTGAATTGATTGTTTGGAATTGGTAATAATAATTTTTTTTTTTCTGTCTTGTATTGTGTATATTTTATTTGTATAGGTTGTCATAATTGACACGGTGGCAATGGGCTCGACGGAAATGGAAGACAGATTATTTGTTCGAGGCCAATCCTGTGACTCTCACGACTATGATTTAATCAAACCGATTGTATTGGCTACGTGGAAACATGGATTTCAAGGGGATTGTCCGGAAACTAGTACGATTCTAGTCGAGTCTCAGGTGGTACAAGAGTCCGTTCGGATTCCGGGTTCTGGACTTCATTTAATGTATCACAGTTCCCGAGTTCAAGGCTACCTCTCTACCATTCAACTTCAATTGACAGCCGAGACGATCCCATCTTCATTGAAACGAGTTCATTTACGAATCACCATTGAAGGCGTTTTATTTGAAAAGATATTCGAAGCGGATCCGGACATCAAGTTCACATATGCTTGGAATCGTCTCAATGTCTATCGTCAACGAGTGTATGGTGTGACGACGGCCATTGTCAAAGTGGGCTACGAGTACAACAATTGTGCGAGTACGATTTGGGACGTTCAAAGTACGACTTTGTCCGGGCATGACATGAGCATTTCGGATATTGGCGGTTGGAATTTGGACATTCATCATCGTTATAATTTCCATGAGGGGATTATTCAGAAAGGTGATGGCTCCAATATCTATTTGAAACATCGTCCACGAGTGATCATTACGACGATGGGGAATGGATATCAACGCTCATTGGATTGTCAAGCCGAGTGTAATGGAATCGCGTCCAAGCAAAGGCTTTTGGCTCCGGTCGCCTTACAAGCTTCACCTGATGGCACCGTGTTCGTCGGGGATTTTGATCTCATTCGTCGTGTCATGGTCGATGGGACTGTTCACAACATTGTCAAACTCAAGTGAGCTTCATTTTATTATTATTATTATTATTATTATTACTCCCATTCAAATTCAAAAGGGTGAAAAGCTTTCCTTGCATTTATTTAATACTTTTTTTATTTATTTATTTATTTGTTGTAGTGCAACGAGAGTGTCATATCGTTATCACATGGCATTGAGCCCGGTGGATAACATCCTGTATATTTCTGACCCGGAGTCGCATCAGATCATTCGTGTTCGAGATATTGACGAGAGTGGGGATCCAGAACATAATTGGGAGCCGGTGGTGGGTTCTGGAGAGAGATGTTTACCCGGTGATGAGGCTCATTGTGGCGATGAAGCTTTGGCACGTGATGCCAAACTTGCATATCCAAAGGGTGTCGCCGTCTCGTCGGATAATGTCCTCTATTTTGCGGATGGGACGAATATAAGGAAAGTGGATAGGGATGGAATAATCACCACCGTCATTGGGAATCATCAACAAAAATCCCATTGGAAACCCATCCCTTGTGAAGGGACACTCAAAGTGGAAGAGGTATACATCAAATATCCCAACTAATTAATTAAGTAATCTGGAGAAAATTACTAAATATGTAATAAATAATAATAATATTGTCATTATTATTACTATGACTGACGTGTAGGTTCATTTGAGATGGCCGACAGAGCTGGCCGTGAATCCATTGGACAATTCCTTGTACATCATTGATGATCATATGATATTGAAATTGACCGAGGACAATCGGATTCGGATTATTGCTGGGCGTCCATTTCATTGTACAGTTCCAGTCGGAGGTTATGATATGGATTTGGCTACTCATGCAGCTCTCATTAGTCCACAGAGTATGACGTTTGCATCCAATGGGGATTTGTACGTGGCCGAGTCCGACTCTCAACGAATCAATCGAGTTCGTTTGGTCACGACGGATGGGAGGATTTCTCATTTTGCTGGAGCCGAGAGTAAATGCAATTGTTTGGATCAAGGATGTACTTGCTTTGAAGATGACTATTTCCTCGCTGCCACTTCCAAATTTAATACCATTTCCGCTGTCTGCATGACCCCCGATGGAGTTCTTCACATTAGTGACCAGGTACACAACACACCATTTCATTCCACGAGATTTTATAGTCCACATTATTTTCTAGTAGGGAAAGAAGTCTCTCTCTCTCTCTCATTAAATTCTGTCAGACTAATTTCATTCTATGTTGTTTCGTTGTTTCAGGGGAATAATCGTATTCGCTCGATAATGGCATCCATCCCACAATCTCAACCCACCGAGTCTCGTCAATATGAAATCTACTCGACGGAGACTCAAGAGATTTACGTATTCAATCGATTCGGTCAACATGTGGCCACCAAGAATATTGTGACTGGAGAAACCATCTACACATTTTTGTACAATGTGAATATGTCGAATGGGAAATTGAGTAGTGTGACGGACTCGGCTGGGAATAAAATTCAAATCCTTCGTGACTACTCATCCCAAGTTAAAACCATTGAGAATTCTCAAGCACAAAAGTTTAATTTGAAAATGTCTCGAGTTCGAATGCTTCAAGAGTTCTCGACGCCAGAAGGCTACAATTTAACTTTTGACTATCATGGCTCCACTGGACTCGTCAAGAGTCGTCAAGATAGTAGTGGACGAAGCTCCGTGTACTCATACGATGAATTTGGTCGTCTCACCATGGCTGTGAGCCCCACCGGACAAGTTGTAACACTCAACTTTGATCTGAGTCAGAAGGGAGCGAGTGTGAAAGTTACTCGAGATGAAAACTATCCTCAAGTTGTTCTCATCAAAGGCTGGACCATTTACAAGCGACAAGGTTCTTTCCCCCATACAAATTTCCTATACATACAATTACGATATGTATACATTTCTCGTTTGTTTTGTTTTGTTTTGTCTTGTTTTCTTGCACTCTCACTTTCACTTTCACTTCGTATTGCATGTATCTTACCTATGTATTTACACATTTGTATGTGTACGATGATATTTATATGTGTGTGGCATTGTTTTTGTGGGGGGAAATGTAGGGAAAACTGAAGAAATCACATCAGTGCACCCGGATGGAAGTGTTGTACGAAGTTTTCCGTGGGCTCAAACAATCACGACGGAGACGGTGCCATACAATATACTGGGAGATATTAGTCCCATCCTCTCGGATAGTTTTCCCATTCCCGGGAAACAAAGGACAGAGCTTGCCGGTGACCTAGTTAATCGTGTCGAATGGCGTTATGTTCCACGAAAAGAAGGACGAGGGAAAAATAAACAACTTGTTCAAGTGGACAAGAAACTACGGATCAATGGGGAGAACGTTCTCATGATCGAGTATGACCGAGAAACCAAGTCTGAAATTGTTTTCACGGATGATCGCAATGAAATCCTTAATGTCACTTTCGATCGCTCTGGTCGCCCTTCAAAATGGACTCCAAGGTATACAAATATAACCATTTCAAACAACACATGCACAATTAACCCTTATTTTTTTTTGTCTTTCTTTTTTTTTGTATAGAAAATCCATTACAAATTACAATAGAAATAGAAACTATAGACAATACAATATATAGAATTCCAATACGTAAATTTCATATGTGCAACTTTGTTTTCTCTACAGTCGGGGTTTTGCTCCTGTGGAATTGGAATACGATCGATTCGGCCGACTCATTGGATGGAAATGGGTAAATGTCCACACCACATTTACACAATCAACTTTCTCTCTTGCCTATTTATATATTAACTAGATTCAATTTCCTTGGGTTTGTAGGATGATCTGACTGAAATTTACGAGTACGACAGATCTGGACGACTCTTCAAAATTGACTATACAGATGGAACGTCCCTTACTCACACTTTCCGAGATCTCATTGATAATCTGGTACGTTTTTTGTGAACATTATAACTGCTAAAGTCAAATGCCCTAATTTTCCTTAGGATTTTCCCGAGAAACTCACTAAATTATGAATGAATGTTGATGGACAATAAATAAATAGCCACTGAAAATGACGACGGCGGGAGGGAGTGATTATTTGTTGGAGTATGATGCATCCGGAGCTTTCCAATCCTTGACCACACCACGAGGTCACATTCACAATTTCGGAATCTCGACATCCATTGGAGCGTACGAATACATTTACAAAGCCCCGAGTAGTCGAGACGTCTATAAAATCCAATATAATGATCTCGGACAAATTATGACCATCATTTATCCACAAGGTAAAAAAAAATGATACGGATGAACTTAATTGGAATTTTGGAATTTCTTTTGTATAGTATTTATTTGATATGTAATTTTTTAAATATTTGTGTGTTTGATTAGGATCCGGACGAGTGAATTACGTGTACAATAAATACAGTAAATTAGAAGCGACGGTGGCGGGTCTTCGTTCCGCACGATTCTTGTACCAAGAGAATACGGGACTATTGAAAGTCGCGGATGTGTTCCAGTCCAGTTTTGAAGTGAAGATTGAATATAAATATCATGGAGGGATCATCAAAGAACAACGAGAGAAATATGGTTCCACCACCGGACTGGATAATGTTCATTTGAAATATCAATATGATGGGAATGCTCGTGTGAGTAGTATTGAAGCGGAAGTGAATGGTAAGAATATTCAAGGGTTAACTTTGAGGAAGAATCAAAATACGGGAGTATTAGAGACCGTCCAGGACTTGACCATCTATCAAACCATCAATGGGGACAATTTGAATCGAACCCTCATTCAGGATCCATCCAAAGTATTCCAAAAGATAATAGAGAATGATAGCGTGGGGAGGATGAGACGCTCCAGTATTAATTTGAAAGGAGTTGAAGTATTCAAATTGGATATTGAGTATGATACGCGTGGGAAGATTAAACATCGGAAGATGACCATCTCCAAATCTGCATATGCGGATAATGTGGAGTATGATGCGGATGGACATGTGGCAGAAGTGGCTGGGAGTGGGAATTGGAAGTATGTGTATGATGAGAATGGGAATATGATTCAAATCATGGAGCAAGGAGAGAAATCCTCATTGATCTATGATAGTGGGGATCGTGTGATACAAGTGGGTGAGCTCTTCCGCTACACGTATGATCCTCGAGGTTTCCTGGTTCAACGAGGCAATGAGAAATTCCAATATGATGACAAGGGACTCCTTCTACATGCTGTCAAGAAAGATGTGTACAAAGTATGGTTTTTCTATGATCATACGGATCGACTCGTCTCTTGGAAAGATGATCAAGGGAATGTGACGCAATTCCTCTATGCAAATCCAGAGACTCCTCATCAGGTACTTAATTACATATAATTGGAGTATAACTTTATTGTCAGAATCCTTTTCCCTTTTCTTTCTCTAATAAATAATAAAATAAAATATAATATTTATGAATTCTGTTTTCTTTTTTCTTCTTCTTCAGATTACGCACGTTCATTTCCCGTTCTGGGGTAAAAATTATCTGCTCCTGTATGACAACTCGGATGCTCTTATTGGGCTCATCAGTTCCGATTCTCAGAGATACTATGTGGCCACAGATCAGAATAAGTCACCCTTGGGAGTTTTTAATGCTCAAGGGAGTGTTGTGAAGGAGATTCATCGGACACCATTTGGGAAAGTGGTGAGAGACACGAATCCAGAGTTTTATTTACCATTGGATTTCCATGGTGGTGTGGTGGATCGACAGACGGGGATCGTCATTATTAATGGACGTCCGTATGATCCGAGTATTGGGCAGTGGATGGTCCCTAATTGGGAAACGTTAAGTGCACGATTAAAAGCTCCGACAGACATTTTCTCCTATCGCTTCCTCAGCAATGATCCCATTACACCCCGAAATCCTTTTGTCGATAGTAAAATGACTTCCCTCAAGGATTGGCTCAAATTATATGGCTATGATGTGAATAAAATATTTGGACAAGATTATGTTTCCCCCATCCAAATGGAACCCACCATCACTCAAAATCCTCATTTAGTCCCAGAATTTGGAGTTGTAGCCGGTTTAGACTGTATCGCCAAAACGGTCACCACTGGCTTCAAAACCCTTGGCTTCCGACGAGGCTCCAAATTAAAAACTGAGCGTTTATTATCTGGTAGTAATGAATGGGACCTTATGAGTAAAATTGCTTACAAAAGGGTAAGAGAAAAATCTATAGACTCAATTAATTGTCAAAACACGCAAAAAACGAGTACTTATTCATTATTTTTAGATACTTAATTATTTTGTGTACATTTGATTCGTGTGTAGGCTGCTTTCGGGCCAGGTCTTTTAATATCAAGAGTTGAAAACGGTCGGACTCTAATAAGTACCGTAGACAATTCCGTGGTTCAGGGAGTCATCACTTCCGTCCTCAATGGATCACTATCAATCGATTTCAAGTCTACACACCAGAATACTTTCTATTTCGTAAAAGATAATCCACATAAACTAAGAGATGACATGGAGGAGTTGAAGAGACTAGGAGGCCTTTATAATATATCTGTCCATGATGCTGATGGCATTAAGGTACTTATACAGTACTGATATATACGCAGAGGAATACCTGTTTATCTATATAAATTACATGTCATTAGTAGTTAATTCATTAATGATTGCTTAATAAACAAAAAAATTGTAGGAGTTACGACTGTCGACGGGTGACACGAGTGTCGCGGTTCGATACGGGACAGATGGAGATGAAGAATACGGTCGTCTCATAAAACATGCTCATCGAAGAGCAATCGAGAAAGCTTGGGAAGAGGAAAAAATGTACATTTCCATGGGTCTAGATGGTCGACGACTGTGGACAGACGAAGAAAAAGATCAATTACTATCCAAAGGTCAAGTTCATGGTTACCGTCCATCCGATTTATACAGTGTACACAAATTCCCCCAGGTAAACACACAACTAATACAATTACAGATATATATCTGCGTCTTTTTTTTGACAAGTCTCATCAGGAAATTAAAATTTCTTTTCTCAATTGTATAAATATTTTCAGTTGGCCGATGATCCTTCTAACGTCGTTTTCCAAAAAGATGCACGTCGTAAAAGACGAAAAAGCAATAAACGTCATTCCTCAAGTTCATTAGTTAGTTTACTCTCCACATCATCCTCATCATCATCATCGTCCTCCATTTCATCGTAGCTTTCCTTTAATTTTTTTGTCATACATAAATAAATATTAAGATTTTACCTACCTACAGTACTTTAAATATGATATATATATATATATATTATTATTAAAACTAAAATTTATGAGACTTTTTTAGCGCAAATGATTGTCAGACGACGCAGAGAGAGACTCAAAATGCAGAGAAATCGTGACTACTTTTGATCAAACAATCATTGTAAATATTTATATACAAATGATATATAAATATGAATACATATAAACTAATACGTATTGATAAGAAATATGAACAAAATATATATATATAAAAAATAAAACTGTAAATTTGAAAATATTAAAATAAGTACGGTACTTATATAAAAAATTAATTAATTAGTGTTAATAACGGAGGACGATGTTGATTTTGTGAAAGTGAAAGTGATTCTGAGACTGAACGATATATACTATGATATAGGGTGGTGAAAGGACCTTTATACTAAATATTAAAATAATATAGGCTTTCATTCTTCGCTACAGGAAAAACGCAGAGAGACAAAATAACGGATATACTAAAGAAATCGTGTATATTGTGTAAATATGTACGTCTTGCATTAAATTGTGACAACTGTATAGTGATTATGATTCCACATGTTCTAATACTAATTAATAATCATGATACATAATATAGTAACAAAAACAAAAGGTTCTTACAAAATTTTCGTGTAAAAAAAGTTACAAAAAAAAATAACTGATGACCGCAATCGCAATAATTAGCTAATAAGATTTTTAATGTCTGCTGACTGACGTACAATGTAAATTTGTACGTACTTACTTAAATTACCCTCATGTATAACAATTGATTTTCTACTCTTCCATATACGATAATTATTTATAAGTACCTACATGTAAGGTCACTAAATTAATTATTTAGTGAATATTTAATAGAAATAAAGTCTTACAATACCCTTTTCTGTATAGCCTGCTATTAATTCAGTCTTGCCTACATCACAACTCAATATCTGTGTTTTTATATTAAACTACCTACCTATAATAATAATAATAATTACTACTTGTATATATTTAAATTAGAATTAAGTGATACAGTCAATACAATTAAATGAATGCTTAGAATTAATAATATAAATAAAATATAGTGACAACGTCCAGTGTAGCCGTCGATTTTCTTTAAATACTAAAAAAAAAATTACATGTGGATCTGGCAAGAAAAAATAAACGCTCATGATGAACTTTCTCCTTCACACACGATGGAAAGTCAAGTAGAAAATTAGAAAATACTCACACATTCAGAAACTCATTCATCTCATCTCATTTGTTTTTTTTTACAAATAATTATTTTGTATATGCGTCTAATGTGTATAAGTAAATTTATTGGTGAAACTCTGTTCTTGTAATCATGGTGTAAAAATGTAGCCTTAGTTAATATTGTACTGCTTGAGATTGAGATTACCAATTTTAGAATATAACACATCACTATATGAAATTTCTAATCTATACTTGTTAACCATTTTAAAATTAATGTGTAGTTTTCTTAGCGTCTTACATAAAAAGTGGCCATCTAATACTTTTTTAAATATAATAATAAATACCTATAGTTTCTATCCTTTCTAATAATATTAGAACGAAATGTATAGTAAATCGGACGAGCTCGACGACTTCAAATAACTGAACTTTAACTTATTATGTCACATTGTTCTATCTAATGATGATGATGACTTTGAAAAAAATCATGTTATGTGAAATTGTCCACGTTATCTAGTGATTAAGTTTTTTTATATATTAAATAGCAGATTCCTGGATCATGAAAATATCCTGTAAATTACAGGCTATAATAATGTAATAGCTTTACCTATATAGTGATAGACGTTTTATAAATAAAATTAGTCTAATTGTATGGTCATCATTAGATTATAAAGAAAACAATACTTAGTTAAATATATACCAATTAGTAATAGTCAAGAACCTGAATATATTATATACCTAATATTGTTAGCAATAAATTTAAACACGCACTTAATATTGAAGAGAACCTATACTACTGGATGATTTTAAAAATCAAAGAAATGTAATGCTACATGACACGAGAAGTAAACTAGTAAACAGTTGCGTTTCATGAAAATATACACACATCAAAAATCTTTCCATTCATTTTACAACTTACAACACTTTATATTTTTATTAGAAAGTGATATAAAATACTAAAGCATTTTTCTCAGTTTTTTTTAAATGTGTACAAATCTCACAATTAAAACTCAGCCAGTATTTTATAATTTTCTTTCTGATTTCATAATGATATTATTTACTGTTTCTGTAAAATATTTGTATACATCAAAACCCTTTTTTTACATTTTTCATCAAAATTATATTATATTTATAATAAGAGCGTCTTCATTAGAAACAAACGTCATAATAATAACTATAATAATAATAATAATAATAATTAGTAATAATAGCAGGAATAGGGGGTATTTCTACAATAGCATGTAACATTAAGCCGTGCATTCCATGATCCTTTATACATAAATATAGGATTTGATTTTTGTTTCTTAAAAAAAAGAAAAACTAGTACAGATACATATTGTCAAGTTCACAAGACATGGTTGAAAATAATGTACTTGTATATATAATTAATTAATATAAAATAAAATACGTTTTTTGTTGATTTATATCATGGGAATCCCATGCTGGGATGCACATTTTGGCGTGTCAGGGTTTTCTTAGTATAGTATGTAGGTATATTTACTGAAAAGAAGGAGATCGTGTTCATACTTCTTCGATTATTAACTTATAAGGAAATTAATAAGTATAGATATATATTTAAGATAAATCGGTTATATTAAATATATATATAAAATCAATATAATATACGTACATACATAACATGTATATATATAAAGTTTTGTTTAAATTGCGGACCCTAAATACTTTTGATGTTTATAAAACATCATTTATTATTATTACTACAGATATATAATATATATATATTATGAAGAAGAAGAAAAAGTATCTTACTTACATGGGAGGACAAGAGGAAAAAATGATTAATATTCATAGTCATTTGTCAGTGCATATTAATGTGTATTTACTGTCTACGAAATCATGTGTGAATAAATCATGACTGTATGAAGAATTGAGAAGCAATTTCTATTATTATAGTAAAACATTGACTTTTCCCATTTTAGGTCTTGTCTCATCCGCCTTTCAGGTGCTTTTTCCTTCAACTTTTTGTTGACGATTCATCCAGCCTTTTTAGTTTTGGGTTCTACATAGAAAAAAAAATACAGAAAAAAACAAACACACGATGAAATAAAGTTTAAATTCTATTTGCAAAAAAACAAGGCAATAGATCAGTAAATCAGCATCAACTTTACAAATCAAAATGCATAACATATATGTACTTAATTTACCTTGTTCGCCTTTTTCTTGGATATTTGTTTGACTTTCCCAATTTTAGGTTTCTGCTCTGTTTTCAAGTTCTTTAGCTTCTTTTTGACGACCACTTGTCCATCCTCCATTTTAATTTCGGGTGCTACAAAAACAAAAGGAACAAAAATAGTTATTATTCATAATCTTCTTCTCGCTCGACATATCGTCGCTCTAGATATCAAAGGTTCCATATTTCAAATTCCTTAATGACGAAAGGTTCTATATTTTTATTTGA